>JAOVYX010018796.1:0-19540 GCA_035668315.1 Drosera spatulata
AGGAGAGGAGGAAGGAAGGAAGGAAGAGGTAGGGTTAGGGGCGCTGCGGCGGATGGCGGCCGGCGGTGGCTCAGCTGGAGGTGGCGACGGTGTGGGGTGGTGGGAAGGGGAAGAGAGGAGGGGAGAGGAGGGGAAAGGAGAGGAGAAAGGAAGGGGAGATGGGTGGCTGGGTGCTGGCGGCGGCGGCGACGGACCGGTCGGCGCGACAGGGTGGCGGTGAGGGTGTGGTAGGGGAGGTCGGGGTTGGGGTCAGGGAGCAGGTGAGGAGGGGAGGAAGGAAGGAAGAGAAATAGAAAAGAATAGGATATGGGGGGATGTCACTCGTCGGTTTCTGGTTGGTCGGTTTAGGATAATTTGAGATTTCGTTATCCTTTATGTTTATATTTGGTATAATTATTTTAACCGATCGTCGAACTAAATAAATCAAAATTCTCCGAATTTTATAACGAGTTCATATTTTTATTTAAAAATGTGGTTTTGAGAATAAAATTTTTAGCATTTACATGTGATTGTACGTTTTTTTTTTTACGTTCGTCTTAACATTAATTATTATTGCTAAAAAAATTAATGCGTCCATAATTTAGGTTATTACAGGAATTATTATCCTTTGTTTAATTTTTTGAAATTATTTTCGATATTTTATAGTTTTGAGTAAATCATCCAAAAGATGCGCTATTAAAGCCAAAGCAACTAAAAGTATCAATTCAAAACATCAATCATGTTTGCAATAGTCTATCTGATCGGCATAATCTATTTAGAAATATAAAACTTAATTTATCATTTTTTGCACTAAAATTTGATTTTCTTTCACATCAAATTTAATTAGTCTTTCATTCAATGTCTAAAATTCAAATTAAATATATTTAATATAAATTGACTCTCCATCTTTCCTAAATCCAATATGCTTCAAATATGTGTGAAAAAATAAAAAAATTTTAAAAAAATATAAATAGTTCACGGTTTTTTTTTTAATTTACACTTTCAGTTATCATTACGAATTATCAAACAAAAAATTTATATGATTATAAAAAACTTAAAATCAAAGTTGGATAATTTTCATAAAAATTAATATCATATTATTTTTTCTATAAATTATGAACCAGTATAAAATATAATATTCTTTTTCAATAATCTTATTTAATATACATATTTAATTTAAAATAATAATAATCATAGATTAAATAATATTTTATCCATATTTAAATAATAATAATCAAAAATTAATATACATATTTAATTTAAAATAATAATCACGTAAATAATATTGAATGAAGGATGCAACTTGCTTGTATCTTTTTATTTTCTCCTAGTTTTGCCCTTCATTTTTCCCTGTGGTTTGCTTTACTTTGCCTGCTCCTCTCTCCCTTCTATCCTCTCTGTTTCACGTTTGGTTCAAGCAATAAACTTTTGGGAAACTCTTTCGTGTCCTAAAAACACAGTGTAATGTCTGTTGTAAATAATATAAGTTAAAAATTTTATATTATAAATTAAAAAATTCATATTATAAATTAATGAATATATACAATCAAGTTTTTAATATATTTTATAATTAAAATCTGATTTGTATACATTCAACAAATTATAGTATAAATTTTTTAACTTATAATAAAAATATCTCAATTTATAATAAAAATATCTCAATTTATAATTTATAACATACATTATACTGTTTTTTACAATACTAACGACCCGTCCATAATCTTTGTATCTTATTATTCCCCAATTAGGATATGACTGCATGTCAATTGCACCAAATATGGACACCGAGACGAGCAAACTAACTAGAATATACAAGGCGGTCAATGGCATTTTTCATTCGTCTCTTTTTATTTCTTTCTAGTAATTATCTCAACTTAATGTCATGCTAACCCACAAGATTCATATACAAATATTTAAGAGTTAAGAGTCTTCACGTTCCATTCTTTGCCTTATGATAACAGATGTAATCATCACTACAATTTCAATCAACCAAGTGACTCACTAAATATCAAGTATAGACTTGGCACATTTATTTAAATTATCTAATATTTCGAACCCTAATTGTATCTATTAATCTATCGAATTTGATTAAAATTAGGGTCACACACACACTCAAAGTGAAAACACATTCTTACAAATTGATTTCCTCCTCCATCATCGACGTCGATCTACACAAAAAGAAAAAGAAAAAGGATACTATAACAAAAGAGGCTTATCTCGAATATGCCTCATATATGTGCCGCTGCTCTAACTACTTTCACATCAACAAAGTAAAATCGAAGTCGACAAAGAAATGTTATGCCGAACTGATTGAAAGTGCTTATAATGAAATGAACTCTAGCTTTGTAATAATTTTATCGAGTGGGTGTCCGGTTGAGCTTAAAAATTAGTATCATAGAACAATGCTAATCATAATCTTCATGGATTCTACGTGACTCGATGTAAATTTCTTCCTTGAGAGAGTATGCAAAAAGTGTGATTACCACACCTCAAGTCATTCTTCGTGGCATGGATTTTGATTCATAATCACCTCTGAAAGATTTTACATCAAGTCATCATCAACCCTAACAATTCATCGCAACGACCAAAGAACACATATGCTAACATCCATCAACACCAAACACAAGCCTATCTCGTTAGAACCAGTCTACTAAGAGTTCGTGTAAGAGCTTAATGTGGGAAGGTTGGTCAAAATCAATTTTAAGTCACTTTGTAATGTTGGGAAGATGTTTAGTACTTTTTTAACTATAATTTTAAGTAATTTTTGTTTAAAATTATAAACCATTTGAAATTATATTTTTCCTAAACGGCTAAATCTTAACTGTCTTTAATCAAACAAAATAATTTAAAGACGTTCTTCTACCAAACACCAAATTACAGGCTCATTTGGATGGATTGATAGAAAGTACTTATAGGTGCTTATGGCTGATAACGATAGGTTATAACTGATTATAATTTTTTATTAAATAATTTGACGTTTGATGGAATAACAACTTTAAGTTGTTTTATTTGATTAAAGTAGTTTTGACTTTTTCGTTAAGGAGGAAAACAGTTTCAAATGGGTCATGACTTTAAGTAAAAAAATTACTTAAAATTACAGTTATAAGATTTACCAAATACTCTCCACACATCATATAAACGACTTAAAGTTGATTTTAACCGATTTAAAATTTGGCCAAACACCTTACTTATTATTTCTACCGTCCCACACATTTTGCAATGACACACAATTTGCAGTTTAATTTAGTATAAATAAGCATCATTTTTTTATAAAATTATTATGAAATACTAATGATAGATTAAGTAATGAATTTAATCCTGAACTAGTATAAATAATAAATATCTATAAGTATATTCTATCGATTGAAGTAAACGGGCCCTAAAACCCAGACAAACAAATAGACAATTACATTCTTTTCTTCGACTTTAAAATTACGTTGTGAGTTTAAAAAAGAAAGGAGGTAAAGGAAAGTGAGGTGAGAAAAATAAAGAAAAGATTTAAAAAAAACTCACTTTTTTCCCAAATTTTTTCTTTTTGAAAAAAAAAGAACCACATTTTTTCTCTTATTTTCTCTTTAATCCTTACAATCCAAAACTCATAAATAAAAAAAAAAATTAAAATATCTCCACTCTGCCCTAAAATCAAACGCACAAGACGAATTGTTTTACTTCTACTCGCAACATCATTTTGCCACTCTATCTTCTTCTCCTCACAGGTTCGATCTCATACGTATCTCCATTTCTTTCCCATCTTTCCCATTCTTCGTGTAATTTTTTCTGGTATTTTATCGATCGCTTCATTTCGATAGCAGCTGGAAACCCTATTAGGTTTACCGTACTGATTTCTCTTTCGATGAATAGCTGATTCGTTTTTGCAACGTGATATTGGGTGTTTATGATTAGGGTTTACCTTTTTGTGTTGTTTGATGAGTAAAGTTGGTGTGTGTCTTTTTTTAATTCGGTGGAAGATTGATTAGGGTTGAGAAAATGAGGGATTTCGAACCATTGTTAGGCGAAAGACCTCTGATTAGAGCTAGAGGGGAGGGTAAAATGAACTTCTGAATTGTTCTTTTTTTATTCCTTTCAATTTTCCTGGGTTGCAGAAATTCTACAGCGGCGTTGAAGGCGATCGAATTGTTGGGAAGTTTGTTATGTTTTCATCTATCTACCCGCTAGGCTTATTCTTTTTGGGATGACACAGAATCCTACTCTTCTACTCAGATGTAGCTTTTGATATGTTCTACTGTCCGCTAAATGACTCCTTTTGTAAGTTTATCATTTACAGGTTGATGATGTTTTCTGACATGCCATGCTTTCAAACTTGGTGGTATTTCTAGTGGCATAGCAGAACAAAGCTTTACCGATGGGCCAGTGCTAGTGATATTAATTACAGACTAAATATTAAGCTAGATGTTTGATATTCATCAGAAAACAATGGGTAAGTTTAACATAGATGTTTGATGTATGATAATGTAGATACACGTATACAACTATAATTTATAGTGTTATGTTCTTTTTGCAATAGGCGGTGCGAAGAACATATGCCATAGATTATGTTTAAGTACTTCATGGAATTTTTATATTTTGGAAACATATATGGAAGTTGGTGATGAGGTCTGGAGAGTGGAAGCTTTAGAATACATAGAGTTCGTATCTTGGATTTCATGTAGTTTTAGTGTCAGGCATTTTGAGGCAAACTAAGTTATTTTGATTGTTACGATATGGGGTGCAGGTAGCACATGTTGGCCTCAGCGGAGCGTCTGCTATGTCTTCTGCAACGATACATCAAGCATCCTAATAAACTCAAACAGCTTCAGGCCCTTATGATCACGCATGGTTATCTACATTTTGATTCATATGACACGTCAAAATTCAGGTGGATGAGCACCCTTTTGTTCAACACCTTAATTCGAGCCCACCTCAATATTGGCAAAACCTATAAAGCCATACTTCTCTTCAAACATATGCTTGATCATGGCTCTCCGCCAAACAGCTTTACATTCCCCTCATTAATAAAAGCTGCTTCTTCCTCGCCGCTTTGGGCCTCTTCCATAGGTAGAACCCTTCAAACTCATGTCACCAAATGCGGTTTGTTGCTTGACCCTTTTATACATACCTCCTTCATCAGTCTCTATGCATGTATGGGAAGCCTTTTTGATGCCCGGAAGATTTTCGAAGAACTGCCTGAACCTTGCATGGTTTCGTGTAACGCAATGCTTGACGTGTACGCAAAAAATGGTGATATGGGGTCAGCGATCAGATTGTTTGAGCACATGCCTAAGCGAGATATTTTCTCATGGACAAGTATGATCAATGGCTATGGTATTACAGTTTGTTATGGAGAGTCAATTAGATTCTTTGGGAAAATGATGGTAGATGAGGATGTAATTAGGGGTGTTGTTAGGCCCAATGAGGCGGCATTCGTCAGTTGTCTCGCTTCTTGTTCTAATTCTGATAGCAGGGGTGCCTTATATCACGGAAAACAAATACATGGATATATTATCAAGACTGAAACTGAGTTGACTGTTTTCATGGGTACTGCATTGATATCCTTGTATGGTAAAGTAGGGAATTTGAGCTGCGCAAGGAATGTTTTTGATCAACTGAAGGAGAAGCAGGTCTGCGCTTGGAACGCATTAATTTCATCTATGGCATCAAATGGCCTGGAGAAAGAGGCTTTGATTATGTTTCAGAAAATGAAGGAGCAGGAGATAAGGCCAACTGGAATTACTTTTGTTGCTATTCTCACAGCCTGTTCTCGTGGCAGATACGTGAACTTAGGCTTTGAGTTATTCGATTCTATGTCACGGGACTTTGGTATTGTTCCTAAGATGGAGCACTATGGTTGTATGGTGGACCTTTTGGGAAGAGCTGGGCTTTTGATGGAGGCAGAGGACTTTATCAAAGTAATGCCCTTTGAGCCGGATGACACCGTTTTAGGAGCTCTTTTGGGTGCTTGTAAGGTTCATGGAGTGATCGAGTTGGGCAATGAGGTGGGGAGAAGACTAATAGAAGTAGACCCAAGTTGCACTAGTCGGTATGTAGCCCTGTCTACCATAAATGCCAGTGCAGGAAGATGGGGTTTTGCTGCTAAGTGGAGAAAAGCCATGGCAGTATTTGGAGTTCAAAGAGCTCAAGGATATAGCTTGATTCATCCTTCATAGAATTCCGGAGCAACTAGAAGCAAATTTGGTTCATCAGATTGTATGAAACATTTGGAACATGATGCAGTGACTGCCTAGCAATTAATCTGGGTAGGAAAAATCCACAGATCATCTTTATGTTTCATTCGCAGTATTGCTTACCTTTTTTTGGGGTCATGACAGTACTGTTTATTTTATTTGAGTTTATAAGGTTTCTATATAATTATTGCTTCTTGATGATATTTGCAATTCTACTCTTCCATATGAGGTTTGATTATCTGAAATTTGTTTTCTATGTAGGTCTGAATTGTTGTTCACATTCATGGTCTTCGCAGGATTTATCGATCGTATCCAATCGCCTGATTGCTCGAGTGAATCGCCTGATTGCTCGAGTGAGATAGACGAAGGTAGAACCTTTGCAAGGTCTCTTCACCATGGAGGAAAGCACAACTGAAGTAATTGATGGTACTGGCTCTTTTCGGTTTTATCTGCTTACAATTCTATGCGTCCTTTTTCTTTTTCTTTTTCTCCTTTCCTTTCCTTTTTTTTTTTTCCTTTTGTTGCATTTCTTTTTGTATTGTTGTGAATTTCTGCATGTCCATATTCTGCATGTCCATAATTATACCTTTGTTATGGGAAGTGGTTTGCTTGAATGGTTCTATTATGAATATATAGGACGATGATTTCACGGGGTGGACATGGATGGTGTAGTTAGGTAGCTACTAGAAAATACCGATTGATTTCATTGACACTCTTTTTTATATATATGTATGGTGTATTATGACAGTTTCGTGTTGTTTCACATCCTTATTTCGTGACAGTGTAGTTCTCGTGTTTTCATTGACCAACCACTAAAACCCTTGCACTCCTGGTTTCCCTCGAGTCATCAGCTAATCTTCCGAAATGTTAATCCTATGAGAGGAATTGTTCGAAAATCATATTTATCGCACTTGATTTGCATATTTTGATTTTCTTAGCGCTTGCAAGGCTCAGTAGCTATCATAATTTCTCCAGGCCTAGCTCTTTGAGTGTGACTTTTCTCTCCTATCAGAGACTAAAAGGTAGTTTTCTATTTATCTCAGATAAGCAAAAAAATGAGTCTCAGATTGTTGCCAAACCTGATCACTCCGAAGCAGCCAGCAAATATGTCGTTACCGATTCTACTGGTTCTCCTAAAACCATGGAGCAACATTACACAGTTAGGCCGAGGAATGGGTCGGATGCCACACGAGAGGAAGTTCCTCGAGGGAATCAAACTCTTGGTGAGGTGAACATGGAGGCTACAATAACATCCGATGACATCTTGAGGGCAGGAGGCTTTGGTGCCAGAGATGACTTGAATAGTTTTCTTCCCGCTGCAAGCGACCTGACGGACTTTGAAGCTTCTCGTAACGATGCACGGGAATATGAAGAAGAACCACAGGGAGTTTCTCGCAGACCAGGTCTTGGCTGGACCACAAAAGCCGCGTCAGAGTAATATGTGTGCTTCCTCTACTGTTTTCGTAAATACAGCCCATGCTCGAAGTACCCAACATCTGTATGGGTTCGTTTGTTACATGTCTCTCCCTTGTGTTGTTACATCGATTCCGTCAAGTTTTCGTGCCATATCCGGCATGTTGTATCACCCTTAGCAGGAAATGACGAACATATATGAGTATTGGTGGTCGCATATGGATGAATTGAGAATCTAGACTTGAGAATCGTGCCTATATACATAAGCAGGTGGATCAATTGAGATTTGAGAGGTTATACGATAGGATGTCAATCACGAACTGAAAGTGGAAGCCAACTTGTCGCCTGATTATCTTCGAAAAATCTCATATTTGTTGTCTTTTGTCACACGAGATTAAAACATGTTATGAATCAGACCTGAGAACCAATAGATCTGAATATCATAATTAAACACACGATCAACACAAGCAAGAATTGTAACAACATATGAGATTTAACGTGATGAAACTCAAAAACATCAACAAACAAATCATTAATCAATTAAAAGATTATAACTTATTTGTCTTTCTCAACTTATTCAATCACATCTTGTATCTTTCTCAAACCCTAAAAAAATCATTTTCAATCACATCTAATAAATCTAGGTGCATTTTATAGATCCATAAATAAAAACCATAGAAATAAATTTCGGACAAATCTTGCACAGGTCCGGAGGGCCCATACTCAAGTCTCGCATGGGTCCGCATGACCGTGCTCCTTGAGCACGGGCCGTGCCCAGAGACACCTCCTTGATTTACTGCAGGCTGCAGGATCGTGAGCACGGGTGGTGTCCAGCCCCCTTCGTCCATTTTTCCTTTTTCTTTGTGTATCAGATTTACGATCGGAGATCTTCTACGATAATTTTAACAATATAAAATAAAGTTTAAGTTTAGATTCTTATTTTTATTTTTATTTTATTTTTGATAAAAAGTTTAGATTATTAGTTTCAAAATTCAATAATCCGTGGACTTGAAGGAATATATGACTTGGCATACAAATTATAATGATACACGATCATCATTTATCACTTGAGACATTCTATAAGATTCCTGTGTTGTTTTAATCCTAATCAAGAGTACTTATAGCGCGATGTGCAGGGACACCTTTTTTACCATTTCTCTAGTTAGACTGTGTATTCAATTTGCTACAAGAAAGCTTGCATTTTGGATTTCGGTTTGGCCTCTTCTCCCATCTCTCATGGGATCCAACATAGGAGACGAATAGCTTCAATAACGTGCAATCGCAGCTTCGACACCTCTCGGCGTCGGGTTAGTCTCGCAATCTTCGCTTGCGATTCGATGTCTTTGTGTAATTGTGTTTTGGTGAATGTGTTTCTCGCTTTTTGATTTGTGAATTGTGTATTTGCGGATTATCGAATTGTTTGATTCAATGTTAATTAATTATACTACTATTTAATTGATGTTAGAATTATGAAATTTCGAGACATGCCACTGATTTTTTTCACTTGCATTGCAGCATCATGATTGCGAGCATTCGTCGAATCACATGGTTTTCAATGAATGATTGAAGTGTTTGAGATGCTGCCTGGTTGAGGCATAACATTTTTGCTCATTAGGTACCTTTCGATATTCGTTGCTTTTTTTCATCATTGTGCTTGTGTGATTGATGATGATCGATGGGGTTTGGTTCATTGGTTTATGATGTGAATTTATGAAACCCTAGCGCCACGCACAAAGGATTAATAGTGTAGAAAACACGACGTTCAATATGTTGATGTTTGTCCATTTACAAAAAGTGACCCGACGAATCAAATTAGGAAGACTAACAACAAGGGTGACGCTCTCCAACATCTGTTTTCTGCATTTACAAGATTTGATGCAACGGCCCAAGACGCTAAAAGACCACTAGTTGATTATTACTTTTGATAGGTACAATGGTCCATTACCATGCCCTTCTGTCAATCTTCCATCAAAGTTGAAGTGGGTTAAGTCCTTTGTGAAAGTTTGATAATTTGATTCAGGATCTGGGGTGGTTGCATTCGGTTCAGATGCTTTGTCGTGTCCGCTCCAATTTGGTTACAACATTCTCACTTCGAAAAGGGCCTATTCATTGTTGTTATGTTGGTTGTCAATATTATGAGTGCTCAAGTTTGTTTTTATACTTTTATTCCCAGACCAAGTTTGGTCAATTTGTTATTCTAAGTTCAGGTTGCTTGGGAATTAGAACCTGTAGCTATATCTAGTCGAGCCTGTATGATGATCATATTCTGATAAGAGGGTTGTAAACTTCTTCATTGGTCTCTTTATTCATAAGCCAAAAGGAACCATGCATGGAGTTGTTGATTGACGGCCTTTTCAATCAGATTTTATCGAAATTCGAAACTACTGGGTGGTTTTGTAATTTGTACCTGCAAGCAGTAGTATTGTTGCTGTCTCCTAATTAATATGACAGACGCTGCAAGTCTCCTGTTGGGTTTTTGAAAGGTTGGAAGTGTTCCTGTTATATTTCTATTTCTTCTTTTTCTTTCGGACGAGGCTTGTGTGGAAGTTGATCTTGAAAGATTTGAAGCTTGAATCAGGTGCAAGAAAGAAAGTTCAGTCACTTTGGTAACATGCGGTTACTGGTATATAGGAATTGAGTTCTATAAGTTAGGCAGCAATCAGCATAATCACAAGAGGGTTGGGTGTAACAGCCAATGCTTCTTCAGGGGCATGGGCTTCGGAAAAAGGGCCAGAAGGGATGTTATTGGGAGAATAGCCGTACTCAGGGTTCTGATACTGGAGTTGGAGATAGCAACTTTTCTGAGATAGCAGCATGATGCCCTCTTCAAGATCTTGGCCTCTGCTATGGCAATCGAAGCCGCTGTGCTTGTCGTGCGTGTATCTGTTGAGCAGCGTGTTGCTGGCCATTTACCTCTCCATGATCTCTCCCAACGCCAGATGCCTCTTCCGATATTCATCGCCGTTGGATCCAGTGCAATCCCCTCTCTTCTCCTATCCTTCATCGTATGGCCAGCACAAGCATCCTCTCCCCACCCTTCGATCCACCTGCTCTTCCCCCCTCTTCTTCTCAGGTATACTACCACCCTCTCTTCCCTCCCCTCTTTTATTGATTTAATCGTTACTTAGTTTTCCCTTGCGAAACTAGATTCATTGATTGAAGCGGTGTCGTGTAGGTGTACTGATGATGTGTATTTGTACATTGTTTATGATGTGTGTCATCGACAGATTACTCATCAGTTGTGAGAGAGATCCAGGAATCTTGTAGAAATTCGTCTTCTTCTGTGTTTCCCAAATACATGGCAATAGAAAAGCACGCTGACAGTTTCGGAGGCAGTTTCGGCGTAAAGGAGAGAAATACCTTCTTTTATCAAGGATCACAAGGATCAAAAGTATCTTGTGGATTCATGAAGCCCTTTCCCATCGCCAATAGTGGTCAGTCACTTTCTACAATCCTTAAACTATCGGCACTTTCTACAATCCTTTCTTATTTTGCTGGAAACTGTGTTCTTATTTTACTGATGGTGGAGGGGATGATTGGAATCTTTAGGGTTCTTGATCATGACGCATCCACATGTGTACCATTGTTTTTGTTGTTGTTTTTGTTGTTTTAGTTTATGTATGTAGCTTCTCTTTTCAATATTAGTAGCATTTCATCGTGGAGTCTGAACTCTTAACCTGCAGCGATGACATGACTCAGCCGAAGGTGTCGGCTAATCCACACTGTTTACCTCTCTGCACATTCCCTTTGTTTTTCGTTTATTTGTCTTCAGATCTTGTTTCTCCCTCCTCTTTTAACTCATGAATTGAACATATATTTGTTCAGATAGAATTGCAATGGAAAGTTGCAATGAGGTGGTTGTTGTTTCTGCTATTTTTGGGGATCATGACAAAATTCGACAACCTAGAGGGATCGGTACAAAGACACTGGAAATGGCATGCTTCTTTATGTTTGTGGATGGTTCTACCCTAAGAGGACTCATTCAACATAACTTGATTGCAGAACGATCCTGTGAATATAGGATAGGTGCTTGGAGATTAGTGAATGTTTCAGTGAGAGAACTATACCCAAATGCAGCAATGAATGGTGTGATACCAAAGTACTTGGTTCATCGTCTTTTCCCCAATGCCAAGTATAGCGTTTGGGTGGATGCCAAGTTCCAACTTGTTGTGGATCCCTTGTTGTTGATTCACTCGCTTGTCATCAAAGAGAACGCGGACATGGCTATCTCAAGGCATCCGTTCTTTGTTCACACAATGGAGGAAGCTATGGCGACTGCCAGGTGGAAGAAATGGCCAGATGTTGATTCCCTGAGAATGCAAATGGTGACATACTGTGAAAATGGATTACGACCATGGTCACCTAAGAAACTCCCTTGTCCTTCAGGTACTTGATCAAATATCTCCTTTTATTTTGTTTTACTCTATTTTGGTTTAGTTGCACTGGAATGATCTGAACTGAGCAAGCAAGCAAAATCTTGAACTGTTTTTATTTGGGACACTGCTCAAAACTAATTTTTTTCTGTAAAATAGTCTACAAACTCATTGTTTGCTTATGGACCAAAATTGGGAAAAAGATGGTGCTCTAGAACCGTACATGTTACTGCTAATAATTGTTCTAATATAAATTTATTGGGGCATTATATATGTACATTTTTACTATTTATATGCAGATGTGCCAGAATTATACGTGTACATTTTCATTATTTATATGCAGATGTTCCAGATAGTGCAGTAATAGTGAGGAAGCATGAGGCAGGAAGCAATTTATTCTCATGCCTGATGTTCAATGAGCTGGACGCCTTCAATCCGAGAGACCAACTGGCCTTTGCATACGTGAGAGACAAAATGAGGCACACCAGCGAACAGCAGTTTAGCTTCAATATCAATATGTTCAATGTTGAGGTATTTGAACAGATAGCACTCGAGTACCGGCACAATACTGCAAAGCAGAAACAAGGCGGGGAGCCTGTCCAAGGTCCAAGAATCAAAAGGGCACAGCCTGATTTCTCTCCTGGTACTGGAGGCTTGGGCAAATGCCAGGAGTATTTTACAGAGATGTGGGGCGAGTTACAAGATTGATTGAGTACATTTATTCATCCTTTTCTTTGCATGGCAAATAACTCAACGAAGAATAGGAAACAAAAGTTGGCAATTTTGTGTAGATTTGTATAGGTGGAAGAGGCAGTTGGTGGATGCCATTTGAGATCCAAGAGGCGACTGGTTGGCCACGGGCATCACGTTGTTTCACATCTTTTAGCAGTTACTAGTACACTATAGCATCTGATTCTTTCGATATTTAGAAAAAGAGAGGGTTATGGTGTATAATCGGGTTAACCCCCCGATCACGATACCTACGTAGCTTATAATTTCATGTGGAAGGATACGGTGGCGTGACACAGAGGCCATATATGTTCTGTTTGTTAATGTTCCTGATTGCAAAATCAAGATGCTGACTTTCCATGCTTAGTTTGGAACCCGAGCAATGGGATGTTGAAAGCTACGGTTTATACTGTTATGTCTAGGACATGATCTTGCTTACAAGTTAAACTTGTTGATCGCGTCTACAAATGATGTTGCTGCGTTATCTAAGTGCTCTTTTACAGGTACCTAAAGGTCATAAACTCGTATGCATCGTGCCGACGAAAATACATGAAAATACTTTACAGGGTACGAAAGAATTGTCAGCAGTCTAGCGACATCTAGAGATCGAAAATCGGAAGCCAGGTCCAACGTGTATGTAAATTCCACATTCGACAAACGTGTGGCCCTAACGAGCGAAGAACTTCTGCGACAGACAGGATGTCGTGACCACCTAAGTCTAGTAATTAATATTGTTCTTGAAAGTTGAAAGTCTACTTAACAAGCCATGACATCTATTCTCGCAGTGTCCTTCCAAACAAGGCAAGTAGGATTATAAGACTTTGAATTCAATAGCTTAGTCACTTGATATGCTGTATCAACTTCTTTCGGAAGACTTAGTCTTTCGCCCGTTTTTCCAGTAATCGTGTTACAATCACGGACAGAGTCTACAAGACCGGTACATTCGGGATCTAAAAACACATTCATGCATTTTTGAAGATAATAAGAATCAGTTCTTTTGATGCTAGATAGAGCTATGTTGAGATCAAACGACGTCTGAACTCAATGAGATCAGTTTCAACAGCAGCGAAGCTAAGGGAAATATGAGTGTGCAAGCATCATAATGTCGTCGTTCTATATATTCGAACCTGCTGAACTACCATTTTAGTAACGAATTTCATACCTGAAGTGTTCTTAGTCCCACATACACACACCACATGTCCTATTAGGTTATTTGCAACTCAGTTTCACAGAGTTACGCAACGTTGGGACATCTATAAGGACGGTGCTCTGCGTAATAAATAACATAATCGATGGTCAGAAAATGCTGCTGAGTTACAGTGTTGATTTCATCATATAGTTAAATTACGGGATTGTCAGGGAACATTAGCAACATTGTCAACTACAGCAGTCCTTTAATGGAATTGGCAGATCTAGACTTGAACTGGAATTTAATGAATGCTGCTAGTCAAGTTTGATTGTGGCAAACAAGACGACATTGACTGAAGTCTAACGCTGCTTCCGAGTATGAGGACGAAAATTCGAGCATGGCTTAACTCGATTGTTCCGCTATAAATATGCGGTGGTAGCTTATTGTCATGTAGGATCTTCAGCTTTATAGTTTAGACGTCCATTTAACACACATTATAACTCATAAAGGAAGACAAATCTTTTTCCTGAGAAACGCTATAGCTTTGCAGGGAGACTTGTCATGGCGATCACGTTGTTCGTGCTTGGGCTGCTCTTGTCCAGCCTAAATCCAGCAGGTTCGCTTTTAGTATCGCCTTATGTTCTGTTCCTGTCTTCGTTCATAATAACAGGAGTTGAATTAACTAACAAGTGCTTTTGCTATTTGGATGACTGAGCAACAACTGAATGATGGACAGCTTGAGCTTATAGTTCTATTGGGTTTATAATTTAGCTCTAGGTAGCAGCATGCCTGACATGAAACAACCGCAACGTGAAAACATTGAATCAAACAAGATAGAAATATAACCGTGCGTAATTTGCATGGTAGGAAGCATGGTTATACTTGTGAGAGCTCGCAAGGTTTTCGTAGGATTCAAACTCGCTATTAGCAGAACAGCCAACCCTGGTTTAAATCTGATGCAAACAACTCGACTGATTAGTCGCACCCATTAACGTCCAAACATATTGCGCTCTATCACACCATCTCCAAAGGCCCAGCTCGAGTCCTGCTAACTCAGTGCAGAGCCGGACCATGATGTTAGGGAGTCGATATGATGCGACTTGAAGACCCCCCTTCCTCAACACCATTAGAGTTCCTGTCCGCCCATCAAGTTCTCTTGTATTGCATTAAAGTCGCTGACAGTGATTACGTTCGATGTTTGCACAGCTGCAATCGGGACTTGCTTTGGCCAAGACGCTGACAACTTGCCATCGCCATCACAAGTAGTTTCACAGTATCAGCAATACAACATACAAGCAATGAGAATATATGGCCCGGATTCGCAAGTCTCACAAGCCCTTCAAGGCTCGAACATCCAACTCATGGTCGGAGTTCCCAACGAGGACCTCCAGAGCATCGCCTCAAGCAAAGACAACGCCAACTCATGGGTCCAAAACAACATCTTGTCGTACCCTAATGTCCAGTTCAAGTACATAGCCGTTGGGAATGAGATTCGGCCCAACAATGGTGCCTCTCAATACGCACAATTTGTTCTCCCCGCCATGCAGAACATTTGGAACGCGCTACAACAATACGGTCTGAGCAACAATATCAAGGTCTCTACACCCTGGGAAATGGGTGTCGTTACAAACACCTACCCGCCATCTGCAGGTGAATTCGACCCCTCGATCCAAAGCTACACTCAACCCATCATCCAGTTCTTGGTGGACAATGGCTTGCCATTGTTCCTCAACTGCTACCCTTACTTCTCCTACAAGTCCAACACCGCTGCTATAAACATCAACTATGCTCTTTTCACCTCACCTGGAACCGTTGTGCAAGATGGCCAATATGCTTACCAGAACCTGCTGTTCGCGATGCTGGACTCTGTGAACTGGGCGCTGGAGAAGGCAGGGGCCGGAGGAGTGACGATCATATTGACAGAGACCGGTTGGCCCACGGCTGGGGATGTGGGAACGAGCGTTGTTAATGCACAGACATACAACAATAACCTGATACAGAAAGTGAAGCAAGGGACACCGAAGAGATCTGGGCAGGCCATTGAGACGTACATCTTTGATATGTACAATGAGGACCTGAAGTCCCCTGCACGCGAGCAGAACTGGGGCTTGTTCGACAACACTGGTGCTCCTAAGTACCAGGTTAACTTCAATTGATGAGATCAGACAATACAGATAAGATGGAATAAATGTATCATTCCACGCAGAGGACACAAACTCCATTGCTGGGGATTATAGGCATGCATCATACACGCATCTTTGTCAACACAATAAGTCTCCAAATAAATAAATTTCACACAATTATTAAAACAAAGTAAACGCAGATATTTGAATTGATTGATAACTCACTGGCTTTGGCAGTGTGTATAAAGATGCAAGGTCCACCAGTAGGCAATACATTTTTCAAAGTAAATTTCAATTTGTTAATGATAGACTTGATAGTAAAAGAGAGAAAGGATCACAACTATCATTGAACAAAAGTTTGAGTACAGAAGCGCTTAAACGGCCTTTTAAACCCGTTTCAGAAGGCGACGTAAAAAACCTACACATGAATTAGCTTAAAGCCTCCACTCTGAACTATCCTTCCTAGCCTCCTTCACTCTATTCTCGAACCCAGCCATGCAAGAGGGTGTCCTATGCTAAGTACAAGAAACAATTGCCTGCATCCAGAAACGACCAAAGATAAAAATTTCTAGACATAATACCATGGCTGAGAACATGGTTGAACTCCTGCAGTTCGGCTAAGCCATATCTTGAGTTGCATTTTCCAGAAGAATGGTCTGTTAGGGGACTGAAATGGAAGTCAAACTACAAATAATACAACTCATGCATAAGTAAAGTATGAATCAAACTCATATATCAACCCAAAATTAACCTGACGTGTTAAGGGCCAACCTAATATATTTTTTACTGACTTCTCATGTGAGAATCAACTCATACATGTTAATGGGGAGACATGACTAGACCTTGCAAAAATAGAAGAGCATAGTTACCTTGGCGGGAAGGGTTAAGTGAAGGAAGTAGCTTCATTCTTGAACTAGATATCCTGCTTTTAACTTCTACAGCTTCAAAATAAGGCCAATAGGACAGTGGTCACTACCAGTGATATCGGGGAGGATATACGAGTCATGGACCTGCTCCGCTAAGGATTCGGAGACTAGGTAGTAGTCTAGCCGCCAACCTGTTTCACATATAAGGCCAGAATAAGATAAGATTAACTCAATGAGATATGCTACAAGCCAAAAGAACAAACCATTTTAAATTAAGGAGGGGCTTGGGGGGAGTGGCGGGAAGAGCCAGCTGGACTGAAGGAGAACTAGAAAAGCAATGGGCTAGTATGTCTTGTGCAAGTGAACTCACAAAGAACTTGTGAACTACTGGAAGGGAAATATGACAGTAGATTCAAATTTCAAACCATATTGAATATTAAGCAGTGGAAACAACCAACATAGTAGCTGTTCTGTAAAAAGCTTCACATATAAAAGATAAGAGTTTCATGGTGCAAAATATCAACATCAAGGTAGTTTAGGAGGACCTTTGTTCATTTTGCGACCACCATGCCTGTAGCCCCAGTAGGTATAACCAACAACATTAGGATGTTGCCTCCGGAAAGTATCCACAAATCCATTGGACAGGTAATTGTCTTCAAATGATTTCCTTTCTTCATCAGTAAAACCTGCACTTCTCTTGTTTCCCTGTCAAATTACCAAACATTTTGTAACCACATGGAGCATGATTTGGAAATTCCAGCAAGAGGGAGAAAGGGGAAAACAGAGTTTAAAACAATCAGATACAACTCAAAAGCAAGTTTTATCTCACAAGTAACAATCTGCTAGATGAATACGGTATTGAAAATAAATACAGCTATAGCACTCAATTTTGCCTAAAAAGGCATATGATTCTTATTAAAAAGATTTAAAAAAAATATAAGGTTTGAAATTTCAAACTTCCCGCTACGTACGGCTGGGTTATAAATGTCTATCTCTTGATGAGCACAGTTAAGATCTCCAGTCAAGATGACAGGCTTTGACTTCTCCAGTTCCTGTGCCATCAAATCATCAGGATGTAAGTTTACACCAAAAAACGACGTTCATGAGCATCAATGTGAATGGCGAACACCATAGGAGAGGGGGAAAAAAAAAACAAGTGATGCTTTACAAGTTGATGCAGGAATCTCCAATGTCATCGCACAGATAATGGCCTTTGATTGAATAAAGAAATTCAAAATCCATCATAAGCACAACTTCACTTTTATTGATAAAGAAACTTCAAAAAACTCACATATGAAAGAGCCCAAAGAATCATGCAGAAGCACACAGCTACTTAACATACCACGTTGCACATGGTGAACCAAAAGTTGCAAATACGCACAACAAAAGCAAGCAGTATAAAAACATGTGGAAGGTAATACGCAAATGCTAACAAACATAAAATCGAGGCACAAAGTATTCTTACCTTCATATGACTGCTAAGAGATGGATCCCATTCATTTACTCTGTAGGACTAATATCAATGAAATCAGATGTAGGGGGTAAATAGAACAATACAAAGTAGAGACACTGTGACAACAAGTGTTTTTACCAGTCTCTTCAAACCATCACCAGAATTCGGGACATAACTACATATCAAATAAAAGTTATCAAATTCTGCAGTCACAAGGCGTCCTTCACTGTCATGATCTGATACGCCAAGACCATAGGAGATAGATAGCGGCTTTAACTGCCAAAACAGTGTAACGTTCCGGTAAGGAATCGAAGAAAGATAATTACGTGCCAAACTTTAAACAAAAACGAAACATGGGAAAAGAGACATAATAAGAAACCAATTATGGGAATAGATGCAAGGTGCTAAAACCCGCCACAAAATATAGAGAGGTGCAGAGCATTCGATCGATGTAAGATGTTCTGTCAATGCTTGAAGCTGTCAATCAGAGTCACCAGGATGATGAACTCAGTGGTTCGCAAGGTGTGGTCACTGTGGTATGTGGAATACAACTTGTGACATAAAGTTTATGTTTCTTTTCCTAGAATCTCTCTGTTGGCAAAACGTTCTAGGTAAAAGGTTAGAAAACTGGCAACTCTGTTTTCAATACGTTAACCATTAAACATAAGAGTATAAGATTATATGCCATCACAAATGGATAATGATTTCCTAAGAGGAATAGAGGATAAATAGAAGCCTACCCGTGAGATAATAGCAGTACCAGAATAGCCAAGTTTGGGATTACTACATGTGAAAAAACTATATTCATAGCCTTCAAGAAGATCTTTGACTGATTCAACGTCCTTCTCCTGCTCAATGATCCATAACAAACTTGTGTCAAAAAATCGAATCCAGACACAGATATTAATATATACTTAATGCAACAGGGCTGTAAGAAAATTGCCTGCAGCTTGGTCTCTTGCAAGCACAACACATCAAAATCCTCTCTTTGTGCAAATGCTTTTGCGGAAAATCCATTAAATTTCCTCACTGCCCTCAGACCATTTACATTCCAAGAAATTAGCTTCACAAACTTTGTGCCAACAGCAAGAGGAGGCGGCCTCATCGTCCTTGGATTATAAGCAACCCAACCTTTTTGCGGTTTTTTGTGGGCAAATATTGTCCATGGTTCAATTTCAAATGCAGTTTCTTCAACCTTAGAGACTTCAACATATTCAGTAGTGCTTTTCAAATCCAGTTCTAGTGTTCTAGGACGCTTTAATCCTGAGGAAGATTAAAAGAAAAAGGGGGGGG
>JAOVYX010018797.1:0-19537 GCA_035668315.1 Drosera spatulata
TAGTTTTATTTTCCTACTCATTTTGTCTTAAAAGTCTTTATGTATATAATTTCGTGATTTTGTAATAAAATTTTTTATTAGGATTATCAGGATTTTGAACATAGACTTTTATCGAACAAACTGTATTATGATTATCAAACATTGTAATAAAATGCATTTTATTTTTGATTGTAATTTAGTACAGGGATTTTTTTGCAGTTTTTGCATTTCTTATTTATTTTTATAAATCAAATAGAATATAGCGACGGAATACGTCGCTAAACAATATCTAAAATGAATTCCAATTTATTAGTTTTGCGACGGCATTCGTCGCAATATTATAACTGAATATTATGTTATTAGCGACGGAATCCGTCGCTAAAGTTAATATTTTTTCAAAACATTTTAGCGACGGATTCCGTCTCCAAAAATCAACGGTCATTTTGTTTTTCCAATTTTTGAATTTAACAAATTCGCGACGGAATCCGTCGCTACAAAAGGATAATTTAATTACTTTTTATAATTTTCAATAATTACACATATAGCGACAGAAAGTCTTTCCGTCTTTAGTTTTTACAGTGTGACGACGGATCCATCGCTATTTTTTGGTTTAGCGACGAGGATATTAGCGACGGAACAGTCCGCCGCTAAATCCGTCGCTAATAGATGCTAGCGACGGATTTTGTTCAGTTAGCAACGGATTTTTTCCGTCGCTAAATACTTGTTTTTTTGTAGTGTATTGAAGAGGTATGCTCATTGCCTAACAGGGAAGCAGAGAAGAGTTGCTTTCAAGGGTTCTCCTCCTTCCAAAAATCCAGATACTCTTGATTTGGAGTGTTCTGATGTTTGTGGTTCTATAAAGACAAGAACACGTGGTGGATCTCTTCATTTCATTACCTTCATGGATGATTGCTCGAGTAAAGTATGGGTTTACATCTTGAAGTATAAAGACCAAGTGTTAAATATCTTTAAACAGTTTCATGCTTTAGTTGAGGGGCAAACAGGGAGGAAATTAAAATACATCAGAACTAATAATGGGGGAGGGTACTGTGATCCTTTTGATGAGTATTGCAGACAGTGGGTATCCGATATCAAATGATGTCTCCTAAGACGCCTCAGTTGAATAGGTTAGTTGAGTTAATGAATAGAACATTTGTTGAAAGGGTGAGTTTGCTTTCATACGCACAGCTACCGAGATTCTTTAAGGACGAGGCTTTGAATACAATTGTTCATGTCGTTAACCTTACTTCTTGTATTCCTTTGGATCTTGATGTTCCCTATCGAGTTTGGACAGGGAAAGATGTCTCTTATGATCATTTGTGCCTCTTTAGGTACAACGTATTTGTACACATACCCAAAGATGAGAGATCGAAACTCGATATTAAATCTCGACAGTGTATATTCATTGGTTATGGGAAAGATGAGTTCGACTACAAGTTCTACGATCCAGTTGAGAAGAAACTTGTAAGAAGCAAGGACGTTGTGTTTATGAAAAATCAGACTATTCAGAACATTGAGAAATAAGAGATTTCAGAGCTACATGTCAGTGATGATTTGATTAATTTGGATTCAGTTCCTTATACACATGTGCCCATGCAGGTTGTGGAAGATGAACATGTTGATCTAGAAGAGATACATGTCCCAAAGTCGGTAGACATTGATGATGTCGTTCCTGAATCAGAGATCCCAGTAGAGGTCCTAACAGACATTTCGCAAATTGCTCCACAGAATGTTCAACTCCGACGGTCAGCTAGGAGTCCGAAACCTTCTACCAGATATCCTCCAGATCAATATATGATAGTGATTGAAGCAGGTGAAGAGGAATCCTATTCAAAGGTTTTGGATGATGAGTGCTAGAGTAAATGGCTTGAGCCCATGCAGGATGAGCTGAAGTCACTCCACAACAATAATACGTTCGACCTAGTGAAACTACCCAAAGGTAGAAAAAGCCTTGAAGAATAAATAGGTGTTCAAGTTGAAGCATGATGAATTGAATTCAGAGACGCGGTACAAAGCCAGATTAGTAGTTAAAGGGCTCACTCAGAGAAACGGGATTGATTTTGAAGAGATATTCTCTCCAGTTGTGAAGTTGTCATCCGTTCGTGTGGTTGTAGGCCAGGCAACAAACCTAGATTTGAAGATTGAGCAGATTGATGTCAAAACAGCCTTCTTATATGGTGACCTACAATAAGAGATATACATGGAGCAAACAAAGGGTTTTGCTGTAAAAGAAAAAGAGGATCATGTCTGTAGATTAAAAAAGAGTTTATATGGCCTAAAGCAAGCATCAAGACAATAGTAGAAGAAGTTTGAGTATGTTATGAAGCAGCATGGGTACAGAAAGACTAAAGACGACCACTGTGTGTTCGTGCAAAAATTTTCAGCTGATGACTTCATTATTCTTGGGATATATGTTGATGATATTGATAGGAATGTGCAATCCCTCTGTTGGTATAGAAATTGATGAACAAAACTTAAGAAGAAATTATGTATGTAATAGATGCTTAGGTTGTAATAGTCAGCTAAGTAGTTGCAGACTAGGGCCAGAGGTCGTGCAGCAGAGACATGCAAACGAGGACTATGCAGACTACAGGAGGCTATAAAATTACATGCCAGAGATTAAATGCATACGGTAGCAAAAGTGTCTCAGAGTTCTTATGATCTAGGGCAATACCGTTGTTCAAGACCAGTTCCAGCAGCAATGTGAAATGAGTCATATTGCAGTGCAAGTATGCAAGCTGAATTACAGAAGACTGAGTCCAGTGCTGGGTGCAGAGGAGCCTACACTAGCAGGCTGAGCAGATGAGGTCTGGAAGCTGGTGAGTGGGAGCAAAGTTATAGCAGACTGGCTGCAGTGCTTGGTGCAAGTGAAGTTACAGAAAAACTGGATATGAAGACTGTACAGCAGAGCTCATGCAACTGAGGGAGCAGCAGAGGCTGGCGACAGAGGGTTGCAACAGAGGCTGGCGACAGAGGGTTATAGCAGAGACTGCAGCAGAGGCGTGCAGTAGACCTGGTGCATGAATCTGGGTATAGTATAAGTTGTGCTGGAATGGAAGGAAAAAGGAAGGGACAAAAAATGAGAAGCTGAGACAATGGTGATGTGTACGAGATCAGAAAAGGTGAAGCCGGGTCAGTCTAATACAGTAAAGGATAAAGGTGTCACTATCAGATCGTACAGTTATGGGTTCTGGTTCCTTGAGACTATAAAAGGAAAGACACAATGCACAGAAGGATTAAGGGAGGACGAGTCTGAGAAAACTTTGAATATCATTTGAGAGCTTTCAAAGAAAGATAAGCCTTAGAGACTCACTGTGCATGATCTGAATTGAAGATTCAGGATTTCGGAAGAAGATTCACTAGTTTGCAAGTGAAGAATAACAACTGCAGCAGAGCACTGCAAGATTTAGGTTCTTCATCATTTAGCAAGAAGAGTCTTGTTATAAAGGGGTTTTCTTATAAGCCACAAACAAGAAGCTAGTAAACCTCCTCTTGACTTGGCTACACTGGTCATTAAGGGAAGACTGGACTAAGCTCTTGTTACTTGTTGGTAACAGGTGACTGAAGCAGTATAAAGCTTATGTCATTTATATTTCTGCACTATTCTTCATTTCTAAACTGTTAGCTGGATCTCAAAAGGTCCAAAGAGACAAGCTTTTGAAAGCTAAAGTCTCAATTGCAGAACTTTCGTTAAATGCAGCAGACTCAGATAGTACAATCTTGCAAATAGTTTTACTGTGCTGCCTGGTAAATTTTTGAAATAACCTATTCATCCCCCCTCTAGGTTATTTCTAGGACTTTCAGATATACTGATTGTTGGCAAAAGCGTTTCTCGGATTGACATGTTGAAGAAGCAGTTGAGTGAATCTTTTATTATGAATGACATAGGGCCAGCAAATCCTTGATATCAAGATTGATCGAGACAGAGATGCCAAGAAGCTGTGGATATCGCAGGAGAAGTACATCAAGAAAGTACTTCAGAAGTTCAACATGAGAAATGCTAAAGTTATGAGCTCTCCTTTACCTTCACACTTTAAATTGAGTGTCGATCAGAGTTCGTCTACAGATTAAGAGAGAAACTATATGTCATGAGTTTCTTACGCTTCAGCGGTTAGTAGCTTGATATATGCGATGGTGTTTTCGAGATCGGACATTGCTCATGCAGTAAGTGTTATGAGTCGCTCTCTATTAAATCTAGGTAAAGCTCATTGGGAAGCAGTGAATTGATATTGAAATAGCTATGAGGTACTTTCAAGCTTAGACAGTGTTTTGGAAATGATAAGCCGTCGTTGGTTGGTTACACAGATACAGATTTAGCTAAAGATATCAACAATCAAAAGTCTACTTCAGGTTATTTGATGATGTTCTTAGAGGAGCTGTATCCTGGTAATCGAGGTTGTAGAAATGCGTTGCACCTTCTACCACAGAAGCAGAGTTCATCGCAGCTTCGGAAGAGTGTAAAGAGATGCTTTGGATGAATAGATTCAAGATCGGGGGTTCAATCAAGACCGATATGTGCTATATTGTGATAACTAGAGTGCGATTCACCTCAGTAAGAATTTAACCTATCATGATAAGAAGAAGCACATTAATACACGTTATATGTGGATTAGAGATGTTCTTGACGAGAAGAAGATTCATCTCGAGAAGATACACACAAATGATAATGGTGCGGATATGCTGACTAAAGCATTGCCAAGACATAAGCTTAAGGTATGCTGTTCGATTATAGGAATGACGTGTTCCTCCACTTCGTCATGAGAGGGAGATTTGTTGGTCCGGGTTCACTCCTTGTGACCATAGGGTTTACAATGAATAGCCTAGAGAGGGGATGAATAGGTTATTCAAAAGTTTTCATAGTTCAGTGCAGCATGGTCTTAGCTAATATGCACTTAACCTTCTTCATACTTAAGGAATGAGTCTGCAATAAAGACAATAGTATATCAAGGTTGTCACTTGTGTGTCCTGGATTGTTTTCTAACAGTTGTAAGTATAAGACGAAAAGCTATTAAGGACACAAGATTTTTATACTAGTTCAGACAATCGTTGTCAATTGATCAACGAAGGCTTAGTCCAATTTTTTCTTGATAACCGGTGTGGTCAGGCCAAGAGGAGAGTTCACTATCTTCTTATTTGTGGCTTATAAGACAACCCCTTATAAGTACAGAACTTGTTAAGGCTAGAACCTAGATCGTTTCACAGATCTTCTCCAAAAGCTCTGCTACAGATATTGTTCTTGGTGCAGACTAGTGAATTTCTTTCCTCGGTTCTTTCTTCATAGCTCTTGGGAACGATTACTCAACACTTGAGAGATTTTTCTTGCTTGCAAATGAAATCCACAATCATCGTCAATCTTCTCTGAGCTCGATCAATCCCCTTTTATAGGCTCAAGGAATTAGAACCTATGACTGTACTGTTCTGACTTTGACAGCTGTCTGTTTGTCCCCTCTGCAAATCCTCAGTGATGTCGACAGGTCTTCTTACAATAACTATTAACCTCGTACAGATTTTCGAACCTCAAATCTTCGATATGATCGTTACTCAGATCTCGGTCCATTCACCAATTAGCTCTGCTGCCTTTCCCGTCTGCTGCGTTTTTGCCTTTGCTGCAAACCAGTCCTCTTGCACCCAGTCTGTTGCATTGTGGCGCAATGTCCCCGAACCCTAAATCACGCATCATGATTCACGAAACTGATCGGAGCAATGGAGAAAATTGATTTAGGGTTTCTCGTAGGGAGATGCTAGTCGACATTGGAAGGATTCATTTGTAAAACGGTCAGATTTCTTTGTGTCTTCTCGCCAATGTCTACATCACGCTGGTTCTGAAATTCGTGCGTTTTTTGTCGTTGTTGAGATCAATGATTCTAATGGTTGTGTTATTTTGTTCAATTATTGCTTGATATAATATGTTCAATCATCATTTGAAAAGTTTGCACTATGCATCGACAGAATTGTTGATAAGTGGCTTTGATTGGTGGAGTTTGTTAAGGTATGATCGAGGTTTGTTGGTTTACCACACTATACATGTCACGGTATATTTCTCGTTATCTTGATTCGGATGGTCGAGTCGGACAATAGGAGAAAAGGCCCATGATCTATTTAAATTGCTGCAAGGTTTATCAAATCTTCGATGTGGGTTTAATATCTCTAACAATGATTAACTAGGCTTGGGTTCTCTTATACTCCCTTTGTCTCATAATATAGACAACTTTTGCCACAATGGTCACTATTCAATACATATTGTGACGAGTTTCGTTGCTCTACAAAGCGATGTCAAGAAAAACTTTTCTTATTATTGGACAATATTACCTAATTTAATGTATCATTAGTGTTTCATAATTGATTTAATTGATTTTCGTAAAATGATGATAGATCATCCTGGAATGCAAGTCAAAAATCTACATGGACAAGCTCTTCCAGTGTTGATGTTGCTTATATTTTGGGATGGAGGAAGTAATTGACCAGGTCACCTTGTACTATCGCATGCTCTAGGAATGCCTGCCCTTTCTTGTTGAGGTTCGACATCTTCTCTCAAGGGCCTCCAATGTTTTCTCCGTGTAGGCTGTACTATCGCATGCTCTAGGAATGCCTGCCCTTTCTTGTTGCGGTTCGACATCTTCTCTCAAGGGACTCCAATGTTTTCTCCGTGTACCGAGCCTATCTACCCATTCCCGAGTAATGAGCCACTACAAAAAAAAAAAAAAAAAAGGCTATCTGTGATTGATTTTAAATTTTGATCGTTAAATTTAACGACTGATTCAATCGCAAATTAATATAGTGATCAATTTTAAAACGGTCGCTAAATTTAGCAACTGAAACGATCGTAATTTATATTTAACGACCGAATCGGTCGCTGATTAATTAATATACCCCCCGAAATCAGATCTCCTCCTCTCTCCTTCCTCCTTCATGTTTTTCTTCCCCAAAAATTCACCCCGGCAGCAAGAAACCACCACCACCCACCATCACCCCCATCGATCAGCGACGACTCCGCCCACCATCACTCCACCAGCGGCGACATCAGCACACCACCACCCCCATCGATAGCTTTTATCTCCACCACCACACACCACCGCGCCGACCCTCCATTCCCCACCTGGACAATGAGCCCCGACGAGCGATCCCGACAGTATTTCTGGCAAGGTGAAGGCGAGCCGACGAAGGAGAAGAAGCCAACATACCTGCATCCCGCATCGAATCAAAACCCTAACCCCTTTGTTCCAAAAGCGTATAATTTTCTAAACCTAAATCTCTAATTGATTTGAATGTATTTTTAAATTAAACTATGTTTACTGTGATGATTTGGTTTGTTGTTGACTCCTGGGTCGAATGGATTGATTTTATGAATTTAGTTGGTTAAGAGGATGCTTGGTTTAGGAGATATCATGGTTGGTTTGTGGATGGCGATCAAGTTGATGATTATTGATGGTTTGATTGAGATAGAGGTGGAATGATTTTAGTCGATTTTTCGTAGATGATGAGGTTGATAGAGCATTGATGGTTTGGGACGATGTTTGAGGATGGTGAGTATTTGAAAAAATATATAGTAGAAAAATATAATAATTAGAGCCCGTCTTATGATAGGTAGTATTTGTATCTAATTGAAAAAAAAAAATTGTTTTACTTCAACATTTCTGTGAATGCTGATTCGAAAAAAAAAAAAAAGTTAAGTTTTTTTAGTGAGAAAAAAAAAATAATGATAGCTAGTTGTTGGTTTTAAGAACTTTGAATTTTGGATGTATGAAATAAAAACTATCTAACAAAAAATTAAAACCTGATAGCTTAATGTTGACCTTGTTGGTGGACAAAGTGATCGATTCAGATTTATCATGATTTGTTGTATCTTAGTTGTAAACTCTCTCAAAGTAGTTCTATCTATTTCATTATTGTCTAATGTGTTTGATAAAAATAAAATTCACAACCTATAGTGAGACGCTGAAGAGGATGCCTGATGAAGCAGAGGTATTCGAGCACACACACAAGAAGAAAAGCGTTGTGCCGACATCGGGTGAGGAGATGGAGCTCTGTGATGACATGACTAAGGTAGTGACGGTAAGTTAAACTTTTTACATTTATTTTTGATTAAGTTACTTTATTTTAATAGATAGTTTTTGTAGTTTAATTTCTTTGTCCTTTTTTTTTTGTTATATGTAGGCGGAGTACAGAGCTCTTCATGTTTCGACGGTGGATGAGTTTTTGGCCACGCAGGAGCCGGGGACTCAGCTCACTCCAGAGCAGGAGCGCACATTCACCAGCCAGGTGTGCCTCGACGCACCGGGATGCAAGAAGGGATAAGTCTATGATCTCGAATCGGTCTCCTCGGTGTATTATCCCAAGGAGGTGCGATCCTCGGCTAGTAGAATACCAACATCCGTCGACCGCTCCGAGATAATTTCGCTGAAGGAGTAGGTAGGAGATCTGACGGCAGAGATGGAGAGAATGGCCCAGGTGATATCCCAGTACGAAAAAGGAGTTTTTGATCGTCGTCCGGACGATTCTTATGATCAACCGTCACCGCCACCTCCATGTCCTCCAGAACATATCCATGATTTCTAGGCGTATGTAGATGTGTATGATTTCTCTAGTTTGATGTAGTTTACTTACCATTTTTTATTTCATACACGATTTTTGTATTATAACGATTACTTGATATCATTTTATTTTATTTTTTATGTTGTTTTTGTGTACTTTCATGTGTTGGTGTTGGATTTCGGATGTGGAAGGCTGGATGGATAGGTTTGAAGCGGTTTGGATATAGTTTAGGTCAAATTTTGTTTCGCGATGGAGATTTCAGCAAACCAGGTTTTAGGTACTTGGAAAGGTCTTTTGGGACCGAAATCAGTCGCTAATGTCACTAGAAAAATATTGCAGGAATAAGGCTTTTGACGGTATGTCTATCCGTCGCTAATTCTGCGACTGAAATCAAAACGGTCGCTAAATAACAACCGAAACGATCGCAAATATAATTAGCAACTGTTTTTTGCTTTTTGCGATCAAATTTCGATCGCTATCATTGATTAGCGAGCGAAATTACCCTCTCGTGCATCATTTGACTCACAAGTGCCTTGCTGTTACATTCTGGAGGCTCAACATAGACATGGAGAAAATGCTGTACAATGAAGCAGAATGATTATACAACTTGGCTCTGGTAGCAACTGAATTGCAACAAGAATCAGCTGAGCTGATTTTATACAAATTACACTTCCTCAGGGTTCATTTAGTTCTTATTGATGCGAATACCCATGTTCTGATGATGCGATTATTGGTGTTGGCAAAGAATGACTTGGTGATCTTGGCGGGGAGGACAGAGTTGGCATCGATTGAATTTCCAGGGACTCGATCTTTGCTTCTAACATATCAACAACTCTGCCCAGTGGAGGACGGCTTGAAGGATTTGTCTGAATACACCAGAACCTCAACAGTAACATCTTCATCAGCAGTTCCTGTTCCGCGTCATTGGAATTTGGACACATTGCTAAGGTTAAGCTCTCTCCAATGCACAAGTTGTTGGTAAATGTGATTAGGGAAATAGATGTCTCTACTGGATTCAGCATCTGGATTGTTATTTCTTCGACATCCAGTCATATCTAAAACCATCATCCCATAGCTTTACTCCCGTAACCTCCTTCGCCCAGCTTATCTCTGAAATTATTGGTCATTCTCTTTGTATTACTGTAGGCGTATCTTTTTGGAGCAGCTGACTCATGGTCACTTAGAAAAGCCTCAACGGGGTGCATTCTCACTTGATTTACCAGAAGTGATTACTTTCCATTTAAGCACCACAGCGACCAAGATTACGACACCAACAACAATTGAACCTGCAGCCAGAATAAGGTAAAGACTTACTGGTTTAAACTGATTACCTTTTTTGAGAAACTTGAACCAAACTTGTATTTGATGTAGTTCCCCTGCTTACGTATACATTTAGATAGAAATAAATGCTTTAAGAATGAATTAGTCTAAGATGAAGATGGAGATGATAAGTAATCACTACAATCAGACATTTGAGTAGATGTACTTTAATAAAGGATTTAGTAAAGGAAAAATTGTGCTTATCTCCTTCAATTATGACCGTTTAATGTATATATCCTCTATACAATATAAATAGACACTTAATCTTCTCTTCGTAACGGAGGCATGTACAATACTTCTAATTCCCGTCCAAATTGATGGAATCAACACCAATGTATGTCCCAAAACCTAAGGAAACCCTAATCTCTGTACTTTCTCCCTTTGTCATTCCCAAATTACCCTTTCTTTCATTTTCATTCAAATCAAACAAAAACCCAAATGGAAAACAGCCGTCTCCTTCCTTCACTACCTCCCAATCTCTTCCTCTAATCTCCATTAAACCACAAATCCATGGCCAAAATTCGAGATCCCAAATTCGAAAAGCCAAATTCCAGATTCGAAAATCCAAATTATTCGAAACTCCTAATTGATAATCTGAAATCCTAGCCTGAATTCAAAACACAAAATCGAATTCACAATTCCATACTCTAAATTACTACACCTAAATTCTGCGAACTCGAAGCCGAAGGTCGCGTTTTCCTTTAGAAACGACGTCTCCTTCAAGATCCAATCTGTTCGAGCTCAGATCTGCGACTTAGGTTTCTTCATTCATCGGCACCGATGCTGCGCAGATCAAACTGAATTTGATATTTTTCATATTTGTTTGTTTGTCTATTTGCTGTGTGATTCGCTATTCGCTAGCTCGTTTCGATTGTGATCGTGAAGTTTGATATCTGGGTTGCCCGAAGATAGATAGGTTAGGGTTAGGTTTTGTAGCTCAATCCTGATTGATGGTTTGAAATGTTTGGTTAGTTGTAGATGAGGTGGTGGGAATCTGAATCGCAAGGTTTGGCTGTGGTCTTCGATGATAGAATCGGATAGAATTGGGCCGTAACGTGAGATAGTAAAATCATGATTCTGACTGTGTTTGTCTTTGATGGTATGATTGTAGGCTTGGTTACTTTGGATGCGAAGTTCGATTACATTTGCGTCAATATAACTTCCAGAGGATGGAGATTAATCGCAGACGAGAAGCAGAGAAATTGAGTGAGGTTGGCTGGGTTAGGGTTCTTGAGTATTAGGTTGACGGAGCTAGGGTTCTAGAGTATGTGTATGTGCCCGGGGAGGAGTTCGTGTGTGTTTTGTGCAATTCAAGAGAGGGCATTTTTGTCATTGTTAGTGAGCCGTTAACGGCAGAAGTTAACAGCACAAACGGCACAAACTTTTAAAGGGGTTAAGTGTCAAACAACGATAGTTCAGGGGATAGTTCAGGGGAGATGTGTAATTTTTCCTTCAGTAAAATTTGGTGAATGTGACAAATAGCATCTGTCGGATTAAAAGTTTTTTGGGCCGTCGCTGATATTGAGTCACGAACCAGGAAGCTCGAAATTGTGGGATTCAAATAATACCTGCTATGAGCACTATATCTGCTATAGTAATAGGTTTGGATTTCACATATCCTGCAAGTGAAGACGAGCATCTGAGGCAGCGGGAGGTCAGCCTCATTACAATAGTTAAAGCTATTTTGTCTTCTTGGTTGGTTCGTGTTTGTCACTGTTTGATGGGATAATTAGTTGATCATATGGTTTGACCGGGAAAAATAGGGGTGTGGATGACATCAATTTATGCATTACTAAATGAACTTGGTATTGGCTACAAAGCACATGGTATCCAGATTTTCATGTTTGACGAATGCGAGCAAACAAACAGCAGTCGACATGTTTGACAATTTAAAGCAAACAAAGAGTAGTTAACTAATCTATCCATCAAGGCAACATGCTTGATTATCTGGCCAAAAATATTGAGTCATTAAAGTTCTGTTTGGTAATGATTTCGTTTCTTGTTTCCCGTTTCGTTCCTCTGAAAAATGAATCAGTATTGGTGGATAAGATCATTGTTTTTCGAAACGAAGAAATGGAAACTAAAAAAGCTGGTTTTTTATGTTGATTTTGTTTATTTTACAATAATTTTTATGTTGATGCTGCTTTTTGTTCTCGTTGTGGTTTTCCAGCTCATTTTGGCTTTTACTAATTTTTCAACAGCTATACCAACACGGATCATGTTAATTAGTGTTGACGGTGTGGCGGTGTTGTCTCAAATCAAAACTGCGTTGACCCGCTCCCCGCGTTTGTTTCTCTGTGTTGTTTTCCCGCGTGACTCTCCGTGTTTCCTCGTATGATGATGTGTATAAAAGGAGAGAAGAGGATTGATGGAGAATGGAGAGGTAGACAGCCGAAAAAGACACAGAGAAAGGAGAAGAGAAAGGAGAATAGTGGAGGTGTTTGAGTGGGAGAGAAAAAAGTGTAGTACTATTCACGTATACATACAAAATTATATTGAGGGTTTAAGGGATTTGTTTTAGAGATTATTATCTCTATCCTTTATTATGAGATTCTTAATATTTTGAGTGTACCTCCTTTTGTATTTCCTCATTTGGTTAGTAGATTCTTCGTCGTCGGCGACCGTCCGTGGTTTTTTCGGAAAGGGTTTCCACGTAATAGTCTTTGTCTCAATTTATTTTTGCGTACTCGTTATTGTTTGTGTTTAGTATTAACGGATCCGTTCGTAACAATCAGCCAAACAAACTAGCACGCAGGTGCTCAATGATTTGGTATACTAAAAATGTCTATCTTAACTCATGATTTATGCCCATTCTCTTGAAGATGTTCCGACTAGCTAGGACATCGAAGAATGGGTTGGGCCAAATCGAACGGAAGGATACTAGAGTGAAAATCTCCCGGTGATGAGATGGTAGAATATATGCCACTTTACCTGAAGTATAATTAGCTTGGACAATCAACCAGCTTGTTCAAGTCATGGCAAGCGAGGAAGAAGAAAGAGGCGTCATAACCTATCAAAGAGTTACCGTAGTCGTTTGATCCATCAGAACAATAGCAAGCAAAGGGATTGTTAGTCCAATCATAACCACTCCGTCCTCCTGCATGACGCTGTGCAACTATCATCATCCGCGAACCACGTTAATTCAAAGCCTTGCTTCGAGGAATTAAGAAGATTTCCGGATCGGATCAAACAGACTCCCACTGCACAGTGCAGTTTACGTGCCGGAAAGGTTTGAGAGCAAGCTCTTCGTCAGGAAGTAACTGGTTGTGTTGAAAGCCGTGTTACAACTCAACCACGCCCCAGCACTAAGGGGCGAGGAACAGTTGTAGAAAGTAGTGTTTTCATTTGACGACGTGTAGGTGAAAAAGGTGAAGTTGATGGCGATATTAGAGGGACCCTGCGGGCACAAGCTTGTGTAGTAGGTTTCTGTCGTGGAGTTGACATGTAAAACGTTATAGATCTGGGACGGGATGCTGACCAATGATAAAGAAGCATTGCAGAAGATTTCGAACCCTATGTTTTTTCGAACCCTATGCACAAGCTTTTTCTATTTCATTTAGAATGGCCACAATAGTCCGGCATGGTGCTTCCGTCATGGAAAGGGTACCCTATGTTGCCAAGGTTCCCACATTTGAAGGTACTGTCTTTGTCGGTTTTGTAGTTTGAGGCGCCTTCTACTAGCAGAGATTGTCGAAAATGGATCGATATGATCAAGATAGGAGTTGATAGGAGGAAGGCAAACGGAAACTCATTTGTTGGATTATGCACTTTTGTAAAGGAAGTAGAGAAAGGTCTTGTGAGAAGAGAAAAATGCTTTGAATGTTTTCGAGTTGACAAATTATGCAACTCTTTTTTCCCCATTTTTCTTTAAGACAGCAATTTGAAAGTATAATATTTGGTGTTTAGTAATGACAGACGAATATCAAGTCATGATCATTGAGGCATGTGATATGTGCGCAATATTTCTTCGGCTTAATTATTTTCGAATAATGAACTCTTGTTCGGTTGTTATTTCCTTTCCGTTTTCTTAGGCTACATTTGATTCAATTATGATTTTATTCCTTAAGAATCGGTATTTTAGTTGATTCATTGTTTGTTATGGGTCCTAGGTTTTAGTAGGAAATATCTATGTATTTCCTTGTATGAATCTATTTAAAAGGACTCATAGATTTGAAACTAATATGCAAGTTTTATTCCCTCAAACCTCCGAAGATTGAACTTATGAAGTATGATGGTACTGAGGATCCCATGAGATGGATTATGCAAGCTGAGCAATATTTCCAGCTTTACAATATATTGCCGCATCAACAGCTACTGTATTCATCCCTTCATCTTAAGGGAAGGCATTGCAATACTATAAATACCTTCACAATGCTGGGGCATTAGACGGATGGTCAACATTCGTCAAGTCCTTGGAGCGTCGATTTAGCCCTATAGCATATGAAGATCCGGAAGGAGAGCTTGCAATGCTTCATCAGACTTCCACAGTTGAGGCTTACCAAGATCAGTTTGAAGCCATAGCCGATCAGATTGATGGCTTATCAGATCTTTTGTTGACTCGGGCATTTGTCAGCGGGCTAAAGGAGGATATCTGAGGTGTCGTCAAGATGCTCCGTCCAGGCTCTCTCACTAAAGCTATCGGATTAGCACGGATGCAAGAGAAGAACCGTAAGGCATTATCTGTGACTTGACAAATCACTCCCAGCAACTCAACAGCAGCTGCGTCTGCTTCAAAAGGTTCTCCGGCTATTAAAAGGCTTTCTTATGCGGAAATGACGTGATCGTGGCCTTTGCTACTATAATTGTGATGAAAAGTTTGCTCCGGGGCATAAATGTAAAATTCAAACGCTTTTTCAATTAGAAGTTCAAGAAGAGATGCCCGATGAAGATGACATGGAGCTTTCTGAAGACCCAGATGATCTTAATCCAGCTATTTCTCTGCATGCTATTACTAGAGTCCAACGGGAAGACACTATGCGTGTCACGGCTACAATTGCTCGACGTCCTATCTGTGTCTTGATAGACAGTGGAAGTACCAATAATTACTTGGACCCGGGAATCGCTGCTAAGGCTGAAATTCACAAGCTCATTAGTCCTGCAATCAATGTCATGGTTGCCAATGGAGATACTATTCATAGTGAGGGTCGTTGCAAGGATGTCTTATTGCAGGTTCAAGGTCTTCCAGTGTCGACCGAATTTTATTTATTGCCGCTTGCTGGCTGTGATGTAGTTTTAGTAGCTATATGACTTCGTATCTTGGGGCCTATTTCATGGGATTTTCAGAACTTGAAGATGGAGTTCACACTCCATGGACAGAAGCATAAACTCCATGGAGACACTATTGCTGAACTATCTATGTTGCATGGTCATGATGAGTACAACCCACGAGGGTCTCTATTCCAGGTGAACCTGATCCAACCTGATACTGCTTCAGATTCTTTTCCATCTGAGGTGCAGTCCATTCTTGAGGAATATGCAGACATCTTTGAACCACCAAAGGTCTTCCTTCTCTCCGTCCTCATGATCATAAAATACCTCTCTTTGATAATTCACCAGTAAATGTTCGTCCCTCTCGTTATGCTCATTTTCAGAAGACAGAAATTTGAGAGACAAGTCGCTCAATTGTTAGAGGAAGGGATTATACACCCAAGCCAGAGTCCCTATTCCTCACCCGTTCTCCTAGTAAAGAAGAGTGATGGATCATGGCGGCTATGTGTTGATTATCGCGCACTTAATCATCTCACTATCAAAGATAGATTTCCTATTCTAATCATTCATGATCTATTTGATTAGTTGAATGGGGCCTCGATCTTCTCCAAGCTTGACCTTCGTTCGGGCTGTTATCATCAAATACGAGTGGCAAAAGAAGAGATTCACAAGACGGCCTTTCTAACTCATGAGGGACACTATGAGTTTCTGGTAATACCCTTTGGCTTGACAAATGATCCTTCTACATTTCAAGCTTTAATGAATGATGTTTTCAGGCCACATCTAAGAAAATTCATACTTGTATTTTTTGATGATATACTCACATATAGTCGTGAACTAGACGAACACTTATCTCACTTACAAGTTGTTCTTGAGTTGCTCTGGCAACATCACCTGCATGCCAAGATGTCAAAATGCAAGTTCGCTTGTTCAGAGGTGGATTATTTAGGCCATGTCATCTCATCTAATGGGGTCTCTGTTGATCAAAACAAGATCTCTTGCATTCATGATTGGCCTATTCCAAACATCCTTAAGGCGCTCAGAGGCTTTCTTGGGTTAACCGGGTATTACCGAAAATTTATTCGTGACTATGGGAAGATCACTGCACCACTGACCATCATGCTAAATAAGGATAATTTCAGATGGACAACAGAGTCTCTGGAAGCATTTCAGAAACTTAAGCAAGCTCTCTTATCACCACTGACCATCATGCATGTGTTGGCACTGTGCTCATGCAAGAGAGCAGGCCCTTGGCATTCCTTAGTCGAGCCATAAGTAGGAAGCATCTACTACTATCTACATATGAGAAGGAGCTTCTCGCCTTAGTTATTGCCATACAGAAGTGGCGCCCTTATTTTCTTGGCAGGAGGTTTATTGTTCGTACTGATCAACGATCCTTGAAACATCTCCTTGAGCAAAGAGTCGGCACTCCGTCACAGCAAAGATGGCTTGCTAAAGTCCTTGCTTATGATTTTGTGGTTGAATACAAAAGGGGAGCTTGTAATCAGGTCGCAAATGCTCTCTCTCGGAAGAAATGCTATGGGATATCATGTCTGGTTCCCTCTTGGTTTCAATCAATGAAAGAAGCTTATGAGAAGGATCAGAATTTCCAAGACTTGCTGCAGCGCTATCATGATGGGGCTCTCAACTCGTTGAAGTATTTTGTATGAGATGGTGTCTTATTTTACAAAGGACGATTAGTATTTCCTGCCTCTTCGCCGTTATGCGAAGAAGTCATCAACGCTATACATAGCGGAGCAGTAGGCGGGCACTCTGGTATCCATTTGACCTTCCGACGGGTTTCTCAGGATTTTTTTTGGCCGAAGTAGAGACAATCCATCCAAGACTTCATCAAAAGATGTGATACTTGTCAACGTGTCAAAGCCGAAAAGTCCAAACCTACGGGACTGCTCCAACCCATTTCGATACCCTCTGCTATTTGGGTTGATATCAGTATGGATTTTATTGAGGGGTTGCCAAAATCGGAGGGAAAGAATTCTATAATGGTCATGGTAGATAGGCTATCAAAGTATGCTCATTTTATTGCCCTTGCTCTCCTATCTACTGCTGCAAAGGTAGCTCGTGTGTTTACTGACAATGTAGTCAAATTGCATGGGCTCCCTAAATCGATAGTCTCAGATCGAGATAAGGTTTTGACAAGCAGCTTTTGGCAGGAGTTGTTCACCCTACAAGGTGTCCACTTGAAGCTGTCATCTTCGTACCATCCTCAAACTGACGGGCAATCGGAGGTGGTTAATGGGTGCTTGGAGAATTATTTGCGCTGTTTTGTTGCTTTGCAACCTGCTCGGTGGGTACAATGGCTGTCGCTTGCTGAATATTGGCATAACACTAACACAAATGTGTCCTCAGGCTTCTCCCCATTTCGAGTTTTATATGGTATTGATCCACCCAGGTTGCTCTCCTATGTTCACGGCACAACCAGAGAAGGCCAGGTAGAAAGATTGTTGTTGGATAGAGAGCAAGTCTTGAAGTTTCTCAAGGAGAATCTTGAAATGGATCAGAGTAGAATGAAGAGGCTAGCTAACCTTAAACGCACTGATCGTGAGTTCAAGGTACGCGACATGGTCTATTTGAGGCTACAACCTTATCGGCAAAGCTCAATCCAATTCCGCAGAGTTACTAAGCTCTCTCCTCGCTGCTACGGGCCATACGAGATCATAGAGAGGGTAGGGAAGGTTGCATATAAGCTTCGATCGTCGGTTGGTTCCAAGGTACATCCCGTGTTCCATGTCTCACAGTTGAAGCCAAGGATCGATGAAAATGAAGTTTCCCTTAAAGAGCTGCCTGAGACTACTGAGGATGGTGTACTTTGTCCTAGGCCAGACAGATCTTGGCAAGTAGAGAAAAGCGACGAGGTCGACACAGGTACAAGGAGTACCTAGTACAGTGGGAAGGAACTTCAGCAGCAGATGCAACTTGGATTTCCGAATGGATTCTCAGACGTGAGCATCCGAATTTCAACCTTGAGGACAAGGTTTCTTCAGGACTGGAGGATTGATATGTGCATAATATTTCTTCGACTTAATTATTTTTTAATAATGAACTCTTGTTCGGTTGTTATTTCCTTTCTGTTTTCTTAGGCAACATTTGATTCAGTTACGATTTTATTCCTTAGGAATCAGTATTTTAGTTGATTCATTGTTTGTTATGGGTCTTAGGTTTTAGGAGGAAATATATATGTACTCTGTTGTATGAGTCTATTTAAAACGACTCATAGATTTGGAAATAATATGCAAGTTTTATTCCCTCAAAACATTTTTGTTCTTAGGAGATTGGCCCTCTCAAATTCGGCTAACTGTTAGTGTCCTCATCAGCATGTTGGATTAGCAAATTTGTAAGTATCAAAACAACTCTTGCATTGTAGTGTTGACTTGGCTTGGTCTTTGATCGAAGAAAATTAGGCGCAGTATTTATTGAGAATATGTGTAAGTAACTTTATTCATTTTGATCGTGTAAGAAAAACAATAATATATATATATATAACGCATAACTCATCAGCTTATGCTTTTGATTAAAAGGTAGGTTTAATCCTCATGTGTATGCAACTCAGGCCCGGTTTACGTGTGCTTTCTCCCATTGGGTTCTTTCCTAAATCTTAGATAGTATATGTGAACAATTTATAACCCACCAAATTAAGCTTTTGACTTAAAAATTGGATATAGTTCATATGTGTGTATGGGTTAGGCCCGATTTAGGTGTGGTTGTTTGCCTTGGGCTCTCCCCTTAATCGTAACAGTATTTTGTTAGTTTTTGATGAATGAAGTTTAATGAGTGTGGAAACACTCATATCATTTAAAGTTAATATCCTTTGTTTAATTTGTTTTGTGATGTTCACTTCTTTGTTTAGTTATGTTTTTCTTTTGGAACGTTTATACTGCTACTTTTTTGTTTTTCATGCAGATTTGGTAGTGAGAAGTTTGTTTTTTATGTTCGAGGAAAATGGACCAAAGTGAAAATAACAGTGATGATGATGTTCATCAAAAAACTTGTATAATTTACGACGGATCAATTCCGTCGCAAAAAGGAATATTCCGTCGCAGGAACATATCTGCGATGGAAAGTGCCGTCGCAATCAATGACGTCGTAAAAGCGTTAATTTATGATGGATTTATCGCAAACAAAGATATTTTGCCACGGATTGACTCTTTCCGTCGCAGAAGATAATTTCTAAAATTTATTTTGATTTGCGACGGAATCCGTCGCAACAAAAAAAATATTTTTTTAATTAATTCCTAATATAAATAAATAATTAACTAAAATAAAAATAATTATAGCCATTTGCGACGGAATCCATCGTATATACTTAATAAAATTAATTTATTTCTAAAAAGAATTAAATAATTAAATTGAATTGCGACGGAATCCATCGCATAATAAACATACTTTGCGACGGAATCCGTCGCATAATATAAATATAAATATTTTACACTATTGTCATTTGCGACGGATTCCGTCGCACAATGTGAATTTTTTTAAA
>JAOVYX010018798.1:0-19536 GCA_035668315.1 Drosera spatulata
CACTACTTTGATGTCTTATATGGTCTACTTCAAACAATGACAAGGCAAACCCAGAAAACCACAGGAATCAGTCAGCAACACTATCTGCAAACTACTGCAAATTACAACAAACTGCATACTACTCAAGCTGCTAGATTCAAAAGACTGCAGAAGACCATACAAGACACACAAACTCAACTATAAGGCCACATCCTTAACAATGACAAGGGACTTGCTCTCTTGGAATCTAGAGTAGACGTAACCCGAAGGAGAACCACAGCTGCACAAAACAACATGGCAGTTGAGCTCGTGGTACTCAAAGAAGTTGTCAAAGACCTCTCCCAGAGCTTTAATGCAAACAAAAAGTGGGAGAAGCTTGAGAGGTCTATAGCAGAGCAAACTACTGCAATAGAGCGGACTCAGGGGGAGACAGCTCCAAGGTCTGCAGCTGAGGAATCAAGCAGCAGACCTGCAGTAGAGCAAAGGTCAAGGCATGCAGCCTGGCAGACAACTGTAAAACAACAAAGAAACAAAAGCACAAAAGGCCTAAAGTTCTGTAACATGATTATCCTTCCAAGAGAGGACGTAAGGATTAATCCTTAGAAAAAATGTAAGTAGTCTACATTCTGTAAAATTTATTCTTAGAAATGAATGTATAGGTGTTCTTACTGTTAAAATTTCTTAGGAGTTTTGTTTGCATCAATTTAGGGGGAGATTGTTAGGAATGTGCAATCCCTCCACTTTGTATAGAAATTGATGAACAAAACTTACGAAGAAATTATGTATGTATTAGATGCTTAGGATGTAATAGTTAGTCAAGTAGTTGCAGACTAGGGCCGCAGATGTAGTAGGGTGAAGCAGAGCAGCAGGGCATAGAAGTGCAGTAGACTACGAACGACTTGAGTGGTACAGACTACTAGAGGGACTAAAATTTACATGCCAAAGGTCAATCACATACAATAACAAAAGGTCTCAGTGTTCTCATGATCTAGGATTCTTCTTGTGTTCAAGGCCAGTCTCAGCAACAAAGAGAAGTGAGCCATATCGCAGTGCAAGTATGCAAGCTTTGCAGAAGATTGAGTACAGTGCTGGGTGCAGACGAAGCTACATTAGCAGGCTGAGCAGATGAGGTCTGGAAGCTGTTGAGTGGGAGCTGAGTTGCAGCAGACTGGCTGCAGTACTTGTTGCAAGTGAAGTTGCAGAATGGCAGGATATGAAGACTGTTCAGCAGAGCTCATGTAGCCAAGGCGTAGCAGAGGCTGACAGCAAGGCTGCAGTAGAGGCTGCAGTAGAGGTGTAGTAGAGATTGTGACAGAGGCATACAGTAGACCTGGTGCATGAGGCTGGGTACAGTATGAGTTGTGCTGGAATGGAAAGGAACAAGAAAGGGGTTAAAAACGAGAAGCTGAGGCAAAGGTGATGTATACTGGATTAGAAAAGGTGAAGACAAGTCAGTCCACTGCAGTAGAGGACAAAGCTATCACTATCAGATAGTACAGTCACGGGTTCTGGTTCCCTGAGCCTATAAAAGGGGACTCACAGTGCAGAGAACAAGGTTGACGAGTCTGAGAGAAGTTGAACATCATTTCAGAGCTTTCAAAGAAAGAAAAGCCTTGAAGACTCATTGTGCATGAGCTGAATCGAAGATTCAGGATTTGTGAAGAAGGTTCACTAGTCTACAAGTGAAGAACAACAACTGCAGCAGAGCACTGCAAGATCTAGGTTCTTCATCCTTGAGCAAGTAAGATCTTGTTGTAAAGGGGAAATCTTGTAATCCAGAAACAAAAACTAGTGAACCTCCTCTTACCTTGACTACATTGGCCATGATCAATGGAAGACTGGACTAAGTTTCTGTTACTTGTTGGTAGCAGATGTTTAAAACAGTATAAAAATCCTGTGTCATTTACTTTTTTTGCTCTAATTGTCATTCCTTGAACTGTTAGTAAAGAACTTCAAGTCCAAAGAGACAAGCTTTACAAAGCTACAGTCTCAACTATAGAACTTTCGCAATACTATAGCAAACTCAGGCAGTGCAGACTAGCCCATAGCTCCACTGTCTTGTCTGAAAAATTTTTGAGATAACTTATTCACCCCCCTCCCCCTCTACGTTATTTCTGAGACTTTCAGAGAATTATGGATCCAGAAATTACTCAAGTTTTCCTTGATTTCTTTGATAATGGCAAACTGCTAAAACAAGTGAATTGCACAGTTATCAGTCTTATACCTAGAATTCCTCAAGCCTGTAAGGTTTGGGAATTTAGGCCTATCTCTTATTGCAATGTTCTCTATAAACTCATCTCTAAGGTCATGGCTCGAAGAATGCAAAATGTATTGCCCTTCATCATTTTTGATTCTCAAAACGCCTTTGTGAAAGGTAGATTCATGACTGACAACATTGTGATCATTTGAGAACTCTTGTACGACTATGAAAGAAAGAATGTGTCCCCTCGATGCATGGAAAAGATCGATCTCCAAAAGGCATACGATTCCATTACTTGGGATTTTATGGATGTCCTATTAGATGCTTTTGGATGTCCTCACTCTTTCAGATCATGTTTGATGACTTGCATCTCTTCTCCCTAGTTCTCATTGTTCTTTAATGGAGGTATACATGGTTTTTTCCCTGGTAAACGTGGTCTCTGACAAGGAGATCCAATATCTCCTTATGTCTTTAATCTAGCAATTGAGTATTTGGGCAGATGGGTCATGAGAATGTCTAGGGATGAAAAGTTTAGATTTCATCCTAGATGTAAAAAAAGAGCACATTGTACAGCTTAGTTTGCGGATGATTTGATGGTGATGTGCAAAGCTATTGATTCTAGCCTAATTATGATGAAAGAACAGCTTGAAATTTTCTGTGGGGTATCTAGCCTTGTAGTAAACCAATTTAAAAGCTCAATGCTTATTGCTAGAGTCTCAGAAGAAAGAAAAAGGTCTTTGGCTACTCTCATGGGGTTTCAATTAGGTTCCTTACCTATCAGATAACTGGGTATTCCCATTTCACCTCGAAGGTTGCATGCTTCTCAATATTTACCTTTCATTGAGAAGGTAACAAAGCGCATTACATTCTGAGAAGCGAGACTGTTGTCATATGCTGGGAGAGTGGAACTCATCAAATCTGATATTCCTGGGATTCAAAGTTTCTGGTTTGAGAACTTGTTGATCCCTGAAGTTGTTTTAGATTTGATGAAAGCCTATGTCGTAGTTATTTGTGGACTGGAAAGGCGAAGGATGGAAGTAGAGCTCTTGTGGCTTAGAAGGATCTTTGTTTGCCAAAGAAGAATGGAGGCTTGGGTTTTTTCCATCTTAGAAGCTGGAATATAGCTTTGCTTTTCAAACACATCTGGGCAATTCAATGTAAGGAGGATAGATTATGGATACGGTGGATCAATTGTATCAATTCAATGTAAGCACAGTGATATATGTGTAAACACACGTATTTTATTTATGTTAAACCTAGTGTTTTGCCGCATTTGAGTTCTTTATTTTGTGCTTTTAGATTACTTTGTGTCTTTGGACTTGGATACTACTGTTCCTTTGTTTTCGTGGCCGATTTGGTCATATGAAGATGTGAATGAGTTGTTGAGTTGATTATAGAAGGTCATTACAAGTGATGATGTGAAGATGAAGCTTTAAGCGTGATCTTGGACGTGATTTAAAGCTGTTTTTGTTGATCCAAGATGAAGATTTAATGCGTTAATCATTTGTGGATACGTTCATGATCATTTGGTGATGTTTCGATCCTAAATGGATGTGTTTCTGAGCTGTAACGACCAAGCCTTTCCATTGTAACCACTATTATAGCGTTTGGAGGTCATCTCTGGAGGTCAAAGCTGTGTAACGATTGTTACACTTAAGTGTCACGGTTGTTACAGCCCTGCATCGTGTTTTCTGGAGAATCAAGCTATGCAACGACCGTTACACAGGTCAGCATGCCAGATTTGTTTGTTTTATTTGAATTTCGGATTCTTTTTCGGGTTTACCCGTGTATTTTCTTCATTTTGAGAGGGAGATTAGGGTTGTTTTCCAGGGCCTTTTGGCCACCTATGTCCTCTCAAAACCCTAGTTTAGATTATTATTTTTCTAAGTTTTTGAAGACCGGATCTTGGTATAACGCTTTAGATCTCTTTAATTCGTCATCGTATCTTCATTCTTCTACGCTGTATTACCCTTCTTTCTCTGTCCATTTATAGTCACGGTTGTGATGATGCATGTAATGATGATGTATATGATGATGATTGATATAATGAGTGAGTAATTATATAATGGGGATAGATTAATGAAATTCTAGCTAATGCAGATCATGAGGTGAGTTAGATCACCAAAACTAGTTTCGTATGTTAAGATTGATGCATGAAATCTGACCTTAATCCTTTATATGTTATGAAATCAAATAGCTTGATCACCTATTGATGACATAACCTAACTAGTAATCGCATTAAGTGAATATATTGATAGCAAAATAACAATTCATGATTTAAGCTCATTATCATGACATTATGATTGATTGCATGTGAACCTATATAGTTTAAGCTCATTGCTACTAATGTTCATGTTTGGTATATTCTCTTGCTTTGATTCAATTTATTTATTTTTAGCATATACGAGCTCATCGGTATGTTAGGGATAGATAGATTAGGTTAATTATACAAGCTCATTGGTAATTAACAATCTAACGAATGTGATACTTTATGTCCAAAGGTATCATGGCCAAACCTATCTAAATAACGAATCTATATGATATTCATCCATGATTGATCCTAAAAAGGTAGAATGTAATTAGTCAACCTCCTTACCTTTTTATCACATAAGAAAATATCTCAATTCATTTTTTTCATAAGTTTAGATTATTTTAGTTTAATTCAATCATTTAATTAGTTTCATCATAAAAACAAACCCCCCTCCCAAATCTTAATTTTCATATTTATAATAGTTCTTTATAGTGATTAAAAAATAATAATAAATAATATTATGACCGTCCCTGTGGGTTCGACCCTTACTTCCACTACTGTATTATTTTAAATATTTTTAGAATGTAAATGAGTGCATATAAATTCTAATTTGGCGTCAAATTTTGATGCCATTATCGGGGACGGTAAACTTAAGTCAAAATTTTTATTTTATTTTTAGTCACTTGAAATTGTACTATTTTTCTAAAAAATTTTTTTATTTTATTTTCGTTTCTTTTAATTAAAAAAATTAAAAAAGAATTTCAAAAGATATTTGTGGTGAGATTGTTGTTTTTCAATTAATTTTATTTTAAGTTTTTATTATGGCTTATAACTATCAATCATATGGTATGTTGAATTAACAATTTTACGATAATACTTATTCCCTAACATTAGAGGAAATTACCAAAATGATTGAAGAAATGAACAAAAATACGTATAATAGGCCATGTGAAAATTATTTTAATATGGAACATCAAACTAACAATTGTCCAAATTTTTCATCTTATGGATATTCCAATCATATAAATATGTTTCCACAACCATCACAACCACAGTATGGATATAATGATTATTATCATTCTTATAATGGTGGATGGTTAGATCATTAAAATTATTATGAGGGTTATCAAGTTTTTAGTTCTTCAATGCCGAATAATTCTTTTGATTTTTCACAAAGTAATTCTTGTGACCATCCGTATAGTCATCCCTCAAGATAATACTCATAAGATTCAAATTCTATGTCTTTAGAAGAATTGGTAAAATAATTGCGCATAACCAACATTTTATTCAAGAAGAAAATAGGATTCTGAAAGAAGAAAGGAAATATAATAAGCGTAAATTACAAAGTCAAATTAACGAACTTAAATCTATGCCATTTCCAACAGAAACTCCAATTTTTAAATCATATAATGAAGCTGAACAACCACAAGAGGATGATTTGAATTATCTGAAATTGAGAGTTCTAATCAAATTCAATTTGAGGATGGTTCGGACGGAGATGTTGATTTATCTTATGAATATTTTTTCGAGCAATATGATAATAATGCACAAATAGAAGGTCAATGTGAATTTTCTAGTGATGATATTAATATTGATGCTTTGAAAAATTCATTGAATTCATTACATGAATTAACTAATTCAATTGACTCGAGTTCAACTTATTTTCAAGAAAGCATCTCTTGCATCGAAATATTGAAAAATCAAGTTAGTCAACTCTTTTATGAAATGGGTGAACTAAAAGCTCTAACTTTCGTTGAAATTGAAACTGAATTTGATAAATCACAAATGCAAGAAAATCTAATGATAAGTGAAAATGATGAAAAAAATATTGAAAGTAGAGAGTTTAGGACGAAATGAGACACAAGAGAGTTGGAAGAAGAAGCTTTAGAGTTAGAATTTGATGAAGAGAAGGAAAAAGATTTTGAACTTGACTATAAAGAATTTGATGATGCAAACTTGAAAATGAATATTGATGAAACTTGTTTTGATGATCAAAATATTATACTTGATGATTTTGTTGAATCGAAAAAGTATTTCTATTTTTATGATGAAATTGAGCAAATTAATTCTATGTTAGAAATGCCTAATATCCTTGATCTTGAATCAATGTTTGTTTCGGATATTCCTTTACAAGAATTTGAAATTGATCAATCTCATTCAAATATTTCATTTTCTTAAAATCTTCTTAGTTTAGATGTTTTTCATGATCATAAGGAAGATTTTGATATGTCATGCTTTATTTTATTTCCTTATGTATCCAAATATTTTAGAAATCTTATTTGGACATGCTTGATAAATCATTTTTAGAAAATAAGATTTTTGAAAAATATGAAGCGTAAGAAGAAGAAAGTTTAAACTTGCCTTCCATAACATTTCAAATAACATTTAAGAGCCGGGCTGTATGCTCTAAACCAAGCGCTTCTTGGGAGACAACCCAAGCCTTTAGTTTTCTTTTGCTGCAATAAAATTAGTTTAGTTTTAGTTTAAGAGTTCATTTCATTTTTAATAAATTCATAGGGCTTGTTATATCTTCGAAAACTCTTTGAATAGTTCATAAATGATGCATTATAAGTGTTTCAAACGAGTTTTATGCATTACGAGTTGTTACGGAGATTTGAGGAGTTTAAATTCTTATTTCTTGGACTGTAACAACCATTACGACTTTTGTAACAGTCGTTACGCCTATGCTGTCATTCATTTATGTCATTTTTATCCTGATTCATCCTGTTTTGTATATTATTCAATCTAATCATATATTCTCTTGATTAATTACATCAAAACTCTAAATCCTTGCTATGAAAATTAATAAAATGAGTGTGCAATAGTGTTTTTATTTATTACATGTTATTTTCCACTTGATACTTTGATGTCTTTTGTGAGAATAGGTGTAGGATTGAACATATGATTCATAGGGCATTTCACAAACATATTGAGCATAAGGAGCAAGATTAGTGTATTTTGAAGGAATCAGCAGCTATCGACGAGATTTCACCTCTACCAAGTGAGTTTCTATTTTATTTTGATGTCCTCATTACATTTCACTTCTTATTCTTAAACATTGAGGACAATGTGTAGGAGGGGACTTATTTTTGATGATATGTGCTCTCTATGTGGCAGAAGTGCTGAACTTCGAGATCACTTATACTTTTAGTGTGATTATGTGATGGAGGTGTTGGCTATTCTGGGATGCAGGCCGAAGATATGTTTTAAACAAAGAGCTTGGGACGATAAGGTTGTATGTTCTTGAAGGTCTATAAGGGAAATACAGTTGAGGCATGAATATGGAGAAGTACCCATGCTGCTCTAATCTATTTCATCTAGTAGGAAGCAGCTGTCAACGCACACATTAATAGCAAGCTAGATGCCCAAAAACGCTTGTTGAAATCATCTGGTCTAGTTCACAAAATGTATAAGGGTGTCGTCATGCTGTTTGTAATGTTTTCCTTTTCGTATTTCGATTGCACTTTGAGCTTGATGTAATGGGACATTGTAAAGTTGCGCTTCAAGCTTAATGGAAATCGGTTTGCTTGTTCCAAAAAAAAAAAAAAAAAAAGAGATTAACAATGATTGATTATAGTTTAGATTCATTAATGATTGGTTTGATTCTAATATAAGGGTCTCCTATATAACGTTCTCTATATTGTTGCTTACAAAAAGAGAATGTATAAACAACCTAACATACCCAAAGAGAATGTATATGTTAAACTAAATAATTGAATCAAACAAGGAACTAACCAAACATGAATCAATAATAAAAAGATATTTATATATGAATTCACATGCTAATAGGTTCTAATCATGTAATGACCAAAAAAGAATGTATCAAAACTTGATTAGTTGCTACCAATATGATTGAAAGAGATTAACTAGTAGCTAGATTAATATACAATGACATCGAAGTGACTAAGTTAAATGTAATCATAGAGTTGACCATGTTATAATCAATGTATAAATCGTCCACTCACTCATGCTAGATATAAGCACATAAATCATTATGAATTCAACAAACAACATGATTAACTCAAAAGAGTACAAAAGAAACGTGTTACTTGTATGAATTGATGATGAAACTGAATAGAAATAGATGCAATGATATTCCAAAGTCATTACACCTTGATACAAACTCCAAAGCAAACTAGATCTTTGAAATTTGAGAGGAAACCCTAGCTAGATAAACGAAATCTACCCTAAAACCTCTAAAAACTCATAAAGAACAAAACACAACATGAGTATTTATAGAAAACTAATAAAACCCTATGAAATCTGGTAAAAATCGCATGAAAATCTTGATAATATCTTTCGGTTAAGTCGCATCACGACCGCGACCAGGGCTGTCACTCCTGTGACCTAGCGTGGCATAGGGATTCTTCCACTTCTACGACCATCACGGCCATGACAACCCTCGTCACGTTCGTGACAGGGTCTCTTGAGCATACTACCCTGAATATGGCGGCTGTGACAAGGTATGTCATGCCCATGACCATCCTTAATTGATTGAATACTTCTTTTGCTTCATTGTCACGGTTGTGATGGACTTCATGATGGTTGTGATGCATCATAAACACGTTAAAACAACACCAAATAAGTCCAAAATGATCTCAAACATCTTCATAAGCGTCAAATACATCTTCATGGCTCAAAACGTCATAGAAAACTTCGTCGAAACACTTCCAAACTCTTCAAAATATTCATGATCAATAACAATTGCTTTGGTTCACTTAGCATCATTTCTCAAACATTAAAACACTCTTCTCTTGATCAAATCTGCATGAAAAACACAAAACTAAGCTAAAACATAAAAGTAATGACACTAAACATACTAAACAAAGGATATTAACTTAGTAGAACAAGAGTGTTTTCACACTAATCAAACTCCCTTAGCCAAACCTTTGCTTGTCCATAGGAAAGTTAAGAATCAATACAAAGTCTCAACTTGAAAACTTGAAAAAAGTGAATTACAAAAACATCCATGATAGAGCAATAACATGTTCAGAATGCAAAGATCAATTGCACTAAGCACATGTTGAAGGAACTATTCATTCTAAAGTTGTCCATCACCCCTATTCACACCACATAGATTACCCCCAATGATTCCCCCCTCATGGCATTTCACACACTCGGAGATATTCCTGAATTGTAACAAGACGAAATATTTTCGAAATTCATTTTATTCCTCTTCGTTATTTCTTTACAGCCAGAAATGTGTCTAGCATGGGCTGTCCCTAGAGCCACCAAGGTCTCAAAGAAGGCCTAGATTTCCTATTTCATATGTATCTTTTTTTTCTTTTTTCTTTTTTAACATCAAACTTTTTCTTGTTTGATTCACATTTTTGAATTTCCTTGTGTTTTTTTCGTAACTTTGCAATGTAAGCCAATTTGTCGTAATTTCCTTACTTCTTATTAGAGCAACTTTGCTACTTCATTCCAACTTAAGAAGATTAGCCGATTTGTCGCAATTTCCTTGCGGTTTAGTAACTTTGCAACTTCATTTCAAATAAACTTTCACTTTATTTTTATTTTTTTGTCAAATTGGTCTAGATAATTCTCTAGTAACCAAAATTAGCATAAGGGTCACCATACAAGACGGACGCTTTATAAACAAAACACTTTTAGGGGCCACTAAGGCGCTATCTACACAAGAAAGGATCATTTCATAGGAAAGTAATAGAACAACGTTAGTTAGGACTTATGACTTCCTTAGCGATGATATTCAAACTACATATACTAATGTAACGAATATAAAAATACATAATCTCATCATATAACTATGTTCGAACCATGGTTTTAAAAACAAAGATGCAAAAACATTTTATTTTTTGGGAAACACTCTTCACGTTTTTTGGGCATTGTCCACATGAAATACAAGAATGAAAACGGAATTAAAAATTTCCCAAATTTTTAGAATTTTACAAAAAACAATAAAAACTAAACTAAACGAACCTAAACACACCCCAAGCTTAATATAAACATTGTCCTTTATGTGATAAAACTTAAGCGCAGGAGGATGAAATATTCTGATGCGTGTGTAAACACACATAATTTATTGATGTTAAACCTATTGTTTTGTTGTGTTTGAGTCCTTTATATTGCGTTTTTAGTTTAGTTCGTGTCTTTGGACTTGGATACTTATTTCTTTGTTTTCGTGGTAGATTTGATCGTATGAAGACGTGAATGAATCGTTGAGTTGATTGTGGAAGATCATTACAAATGATGATGTGAAGATGAAGCTTTGGGCGAGATATTGGACATGATTTGAAGCTGTTTTTGTTTATCCAAGGCGATGATTTCATGTGATGATCATTTGTGGGTGCGTTTGTGGTCGTTTGATGATGTTTTGATGTCAAACGGATGCGTTTTAAAGCTATAAAGATCTATGCTGCAGGATGTAAACCCCATTACAAGCTTGGGAGTCCATTCTGGAGTTTGAAGCTGTGTAATTACCCTTAAGTGTAACGGTCGTTACGGCCTTTAAATCGAAGTCTTTAAAGTTGCCTAGCTGTGTAACGATAGTTACAGGTGGCCCATAACGATCATTACGTAGGTCAATTTGCCAGATCTGTTAGTTTTTGTTTGAAATCCGAACTTTTTTCGATTTTTTTTATAAATACCCGTGTATTTTTAGGAGAAATGAAAGTTTAGGTCGTCATTTTTTCAGAGCTTATGTTCTTTCATTCCACAAAATCCCTTGGTTAGATTCCTTCATTTTCTACGTTTGTGGAGGTCGGATCAAGGTGTAGGGCTTTGGAAATCATCATTTTGTCCTCGGATCTTCATTATTCAGTGTTGTGTTGTTCTCCTATCTCTGTTAATCTCATTTTACAGTGATGATGATACATGTGGATATGATGTATGCGACGATGATAATGAACAGAGTTGAGTAGTCATTTTGTAGGGATAGGTTAATGAAATTCTAGCTAAAATGGATCATGAGATGAAGTAGATCACCTAAACCAGTTTCGTATATGTTGATTGATGCATAAAATCTGACCTTAATCATTGATATGTTATGAAATCAATTAGTTTGGCCACCTGTTGATATTATAACCTAGATAGTGATTAAATTGATAGCAAATAACAATTCATGATTTAAACTCATTGTCACGATGTTATGATTGATTGCATGTGAACATGATAGTTCAAGCTCATTGCTATTAAAGTTAATGTTTGGTTTATTCTCTTGGTTTGAATTAGTTTATTTATTTTTAGCATATATGAGCTCATCGGTATGCTAGGGATAAATAGGATAGATCAATTATACAAACTCATTGATAATTACTATTTTAATGAATGTAATACTTTATGCCCAAAAGTGTTGCAGCCAAACCGTTCTAAACTAACGAAGCTAAATGATATTCATCCATGATTGATCCTAAAAAATTAGAATGTAGTTAATCGACTTCTCTATATTTTTTTCATTAAGGAAAAACCTTAGTCCACATTCTCTATAAGTTTAGACTGCATTAGTTTAATTTGAGCTATTTAATTAGTTTAATTAATAAAAAAAAACATTAATTGAGTTAGAATACGGTGCTATGGGTTCTATCATTATTTTCACTATTGTAATTAATTAGAATACGTCTAGAGAGTGAGTAAGCATACAAATATTCTACTTTGACCGTTTTTCGACGAACGTGTCAAGTTTTGACACCGTTGTCGGGGACGGTAGCGCTACGTCAAAAAAATTATTTTTGATTGTTTTAATCATTACCTAGCTTTACTATTTTTTTGAAATTGTTTTTTTCTTTTTTGTGAAAAAAAAATCTGAATATTAAATTATTCTTTTTAAGTTTTTTAATAGTATTTTTGAATATGTATGAAATTGAGAAGCGGTCGCATTACAAATATCCAAGTTCGAAAGATACTTGAGTAAATTCGAATCAGGACAATTTGAACATCCTACTCCTACCTTAAATTGTATACGTTCTTCCTCATTCTCTAATATCAACATTCGACATAATTTTTCTCCAATTGAAATCGTTAATTTAGATATGGTAGACAATCAGGCCAATATTCCTCAAAATGCTCAAAATGACCAGAATGCTCAAAACGTTCAAGAACCTCAAGTTGATAATCGCACATTGAGAGAGTTAACTGAGTATAATGATACAAATGTACTCCATTGTGTATAGTGTTCCCTGATGTCCAAGTAAACTTTAAAATTAATTTTGGTTTTGTACATAAATTACCCTCGTTTCATGGTCTGCCTTGTGAGGATCCTTATCGACATTTGAATGAATTAAGGGTAATTTGTTTGAACATGAAATCGGAAGGAGTAACTGACGAAGTCATTAAGCTCAAAGCCTTCCCATTTAGCGTATAAGATGCCGCTAAAAATTGGCTCAATGACTTACCTAAGGGAACAATAATTACATGGGGGAAATGAAATCCTTATTTCTTGATAAATATTTTCTTACTCTAAACTCACAACAATTTAGAAGCAAATCTGCTCTGTGAGACAAAAAAAATGGGTAATCATTACACGAGTATTGAAAATGTTTTAAACGTCTATGCTCAAGTTGTCCAAATCATCAATTCTCAATAAATCTTCACATTCGATATTTTAATCAATGACTCTCTGCAGCAGAGAGAGGATTGGTCGATGCAGCATGTGGGGGTGATCTTCAAGATAAACAATCATGAGTTGCATGTCAAATTCTTGAATGCATGGCTGTCAATTTTCAAGATTTCAATCGCGATGATGAACATTCTTGCGATGTCCAAGAAATGTCTTTTCTTCCTAATTCTGCTGACTAGAAGCTTGATGAATTAACTGATCTGCTTACCAAAGTCCTGACAACACATAATAACATTCCTCAAGCAAAACCTTGTGGAATTTATTGCAATATGGGACATCCAATTGATTCTTGTCCAATGTTACAAGAAGAGCAAGCTAATGCCATGGAATTTTGAGGCCCACCAAATCAGCCAAGGCAAAATCAGTGGAACTATAATGCAGATCAGCTTTGGAGGAATCATTCAAATTTCTGTTGGGGAAGTCAAAATAATGCACCTACTGTCCCCCAACAACAAAAATTTCCTCCTGAATTTTATCAGGTGCCACAGGTAATTTTCAATCCTTCCTCAACAAAGTATAAAAAATTATGGCAATTCAGGTGGAATGTCACTTGAAGATATGGTTAAATCCATGGCTTCAACGCAACTGGCTAAGCAAAAGGATGCTAAGGAATCTAAAGCCGACATGTGAAAGGAAGCCAAGTCAGTCAACTAGCCTCTGATATAAGCCAGCTGAAAGCTCAAACGAGTAATAAACTTCCTTCTTAACCACTTAATCCGCGAGGGAACGCAGATGTTGTAATGTTGAGAAGTGGAAAGGAGTTGAAGTGAACCAAGCCAAAATCGAGGGAAGTTGAAGATGAATTGAAAGTTCAAAATGAAATTGGTAATGATCATGATAGAAGTCATAACGAACCCCAAATAGCTGAGAAAAATAATTCTGACCAAAGTATGATCAAACAAACCTCATTGCCCCATTTTCGATTCGTCTAGCGAAGGATAAGAAGGCTGATGCAGAAAAAGATATTTTTGAACTCTTCAAGAAAGTAGGGGTAAATATACCTTTATTGGATGCAATAAAGCAAATTTCGAGATATGCTAAATTTTTTAAAGAGCTTTTCACCAATAAAAGGTGCCTTAAGGGTCATGAACATGTGATGGTTAGTGAGAATGTCTCTGCTATTTTATAGAAGAAACTACATTAAAAACAGAAGCACCCAGACATGTTTACAATCTCTTCCACGATAGGAAGTGCAGAAATTTCAGAATGTCTAATTAATTTAGGTGTATCAATTAATGTGATGCCCCTATCAATTTATAATTCTTTCAATCTAGGACCATTACAACCTACTGGAGTTGTCATTCAACTTGCTGATAGGGTCGTTGCACATCCTATAGGTGTAATTAAAGATGTTTGATCAAAGTGAATGAGCATGTATTTCCTGCTGATTTTTATATTTTGAAGACAGATGATAGATCAAGTCATAATTCATAGGCTCTAATTTTCTTAGGGAGACCTTTTCTAAGGATTGCTAATACAAAAATAAACGTGAGTAGTGGCACATTGTCCATGGAATTTGATGGCGATAGAATTATTTTTAATATTTAGGGCGCCATGAAGCATCCAAGTAATGAAGTTTTCTCTATCTGCAGAATTAATTCCTTTATGTCATTGGAAGAGGAATTATTTCATTCAAATGAGTATGAATTCATGGAGGCAATAATGCAAACTGATATGGAGGAAAACGATTCCCTATTTAAAAATTATGATAATGACTTAACATTCCTTGAAGAAAGGTTGAAAAATCATGAAGAGGTGAAATCGCTTGAAGTACCTGCAAGTCATGATAAGATTCAACCCTCTATGGAAAATCTTCCAAATCTCGAGTTGAAACCCTCACTAGCTCAATTAAAAATATGCCTATTTGAGGGATGAGAAAAATTTACCCAACATTATTTCAAGCCAATTGACAAATTCGTAAGAGGAAGCTTTGGTCAATGTTTTTAAAAATGCACAAGATAGCAATTGGTTAAACGATCGCTGATAGCAAAGGAATTAGTCCCTCCACTTATATGCATCAAAGACAATTCAAAACCATCTCGTGAGCCTCAACGACGATTAAATCCACCCATGATAGAGGTTGTCAAAAATGAAAATTTTAAAATTACTCGATCCTAGAGTGATTTATCCAATTACTGACTCACAGTGGGTTAGTCCTATTCATGTTGTGCTTAAGAAGATAGACTTACTGTCGTAGAAAAAGATACTGGTGAAAAGATCACGACAAGAAATCAAAATGGCTAGAGAGTATGCATTGATTATCGTAAATTAAATTCAGCCACTAGAAAACATCATTTTCCATTACCTTTCATGGACCAAATACTTGAGAGATTAGCTGGAAGGTCATATTATCGTTTTCTGAATGGTTATTTCAGATATAACCAAATAATAATTGCTCCTAAAGACCAAGAAAAGATAACTTTCACATGTCCTTTTGGTACTTATGAGTATAGGTATATGCCTTTTGGTCTGCACCTGGTACGTTTCAAAGGTGTATGATGTCAATTTGTTTTTATTTTTTTCTCGTATTATTGAAGTCTTCATGGATGATTTTACTGTTCATGGCCATTCATTTGATGAATCCCCGAAAAATCTTGAAATGGTGTTAAAAAGATGTATTGAGACAAATCCGGTGCTTAATTATAAAAAATGCCATTTTATGGGAGAAAAAGGAATTTTGTTGGGACATGTCGTCTCTGCTAAGGAATTAGAGGTAGACCGTGTAAATGTAGAAGTCATTAAATCTCTATCATATCCCTAATGCGTTCGAGAAGTACTTACTTTTCTAGGACACGCTGATTTTTAACGTAGATTTATTAAATATTCTTCAAAAATAACCAATCCTTTAAGCAATTTACTAAAAAAGAATTCTGATTTTATTTTTAATGATAAGTGTAAAAATGCCTTTGATACTTTGAAGGAAAAACTGATTTCTACTCCTATTACTCAACCCCCTGACTGGAATTACCCATTTGAAATCTTATGTTATACCAGCGACAAAGCTGTGGGGGTTATTCTCGATCAAAAAGTGGACAAAGTACCTCACGTAATTTATTATGCATCCAAGACCATTGATGAAGCTCAATGTAATTACACTACTACTGAAAAAGAGATTTATGCAATTATTTTTGCCGTTAAAAAATTTCGTTCATATTTATTGGATACAAAAGTAGTTGTTTTCTCTGATCATGCTGCTCTATTTATCTCTTGAAGAAGAATGTGTCAATACCACGTCCTTTGATGTGGGTTCTTTTATTATAATAATTTGATATAGAGATCATAGATAAGAAGGGTGCCGATAATTATGTTGCTGATCATTTATCACGCATTACGAATAATCAAGAGTCTATCCCAATTTTTGAATTATTTCCGGATGAACATTTATACTCTACACATGGATATGCTCCTAGGTATGCTGAACTTGTGAATAATCTAGTAACCAAAAACCTGCCAAGTGATTTTTCGCGGCATCAGAAAGATAAGATTAAGAGTGATGCGAAGTATTATTCATGGGATGATCCAATTTTGATAAAATCCTGTGCTGATGGAGTAATTACACGGTGCTACTTGATCATGAAATTAATTCAATCCTACAATAGTATCATTCCTATAATGTTGATGGACATTTTGGAGTTAGACATACCACTCACAAAATTTTATCATGTGGGTTTTATTGGTCATCCTTGAAGAAGGATGTGTATAATTTTGTGAAGAGCTGTGCGCAGTGTCAAAAAATCAGCAATATAACTAAAAGAGATGAAATGCCTCAAAAATATATCGTAGCATGTGAAATATTATTTAACACTTTGGGTATTGATTTTATGGGGCCATTTCTGATCTCAAAAGGTTATAATTATATTTTCTTGTCAATTGACTACGTCTCAAAAGGGGTAGAAGGTATTCCAATAAGAAGTGATGATGCGAAAGCGATGGTCAAATTTGTGAGAAATTATATTTTTAGTAGATTTGTGAGAAACGTTTCTATGTGCTTAAAGATTCACCATGGATGGGCAAAATTCCATTAGAAGTGATGAAACAAACTTCAAAGCATTGAATGAGTTTAAAAGATGTCGAGTCAACGACGTTAAACAAATACGCTTCATGGGAGGCAACCCATGTTTTTAATTTTTCATTAGTTTAGTTTTTAATTTCTTTGATTTGTTTTATTTTTATAAAATCACAAGGTGGGCTTTGATCTTTGAAAATCCCTTCAACACTTCATAAATGATGTACTTAAAGTGTTTACAATGAGTTTGATACATAATGGATCGAATTAGAGTTATTAAAAATCAAAGAACTTAAATTCTGGTCTATAACGACCATTACAGGGCCCTGTAACGGCCGTTACAGGAGTCCAAAAGGATCCCGGAGCATTGCTTTAGTTTAACGACCTTTACAGGGGGTCCGTAACGATCGTTACACAACTTATATCGTGCTTTAAGCTCAATTTCCTCAGATTTCATCACAATCTTCATCACAAATACTCCAAATATGATTTCCTCTCACTCTAAATTCACCAAACCACTTCAAATCATCACAACATCATATGCGATCAGTAAGGGGATAATGGGTTGTTAAGCCCTGAGGTTGAGGTCGTGTAGTTAAGGATGATGACGGGAAGCTGCCGATAAGAATTTTTTGTTTTAGTATCTTGATTTTTTAATTTTATTTTTTTATGTTTTGTGGGTTGAGGTTTTTATTGAAAATGGGCCTAACAAAGTGCATTTTATTTTGGGATCACTATTCTGGTTTCATTTTCTTTTTCATCAGTTTTTTTATATCAAATAAATATTCAACATTTTTAATCGGTCGACGCTTTGGTAGTTGATAGTAGTTGGGCTGCTCATAAGACTGCTGTTGATATCCACCCTCATATGCAATGTGAAATCCCAACTGCATCTGTGAGTAGTCCATAGGTTGATGGACATGAGCATCTGTCATCTCAACATCCTGTTGATATGCAGTTGAAAAGGATGGTGGTGCATCTCTAACTATAGGAAAATGCCAGTTTGCATGGTCCTGAATAGTCATATCTGCGCAAGGCATTTGTATGCCCGCAACCTTCAAATCACCATACAGATAGTAGAAATAGTTCTCACTGGTCTACTTGAACAAATACATATTCTTAAATGCATTCATGTCCATATCCAAAGGCAGCTTAATGGGATTCATACTCGACACATCCGCAAGGAAGTATTCAGCCAACGGTGTGATCAATGCACCCACCACTATAGCTCCAGAGTTCCTCTCAGCCACCTTACCTAAGTCACATGCCAAGAAGGCAGCATAATAAATACTCCAGCCCATCTCTTCATCGTAAACCTCTCCCATCAACGTTTTTCCACCATCCACATCAAATTCGTCCACACACCCAATTTCCTATACTCAGCCTCATCCAACCATCTCATCCTCCACACTGGATATCGCGATGCTTTTGTGTAAATTTTGTTTGCTTCAGGTATGGAACAAAGGTACTACCATGATGTTGAATCAAGCCCTAAGAAATTAATGATAAACAAACCAATTTCAAAAAAGAATTATCAAAGTAGCAAGGTCATAACTCAAGGAAAGAAGGGTAAAGGATAAAAAAGCAGCAGAGTGTAGATGGTTAACGTCAGCCAAGTGTAGTCATGCTAAGTCCAACTTCTGAGTGTTAGACAAGACAGCAAGGTGAAGCCAAGCCCCCCCAGATCAGCAGATTAAGTGAATAAAGCTAAGTGTTCTGTAAAGAAAAGCTTAAGCAGTAAGGCTCAGTACATGACAAAAATGAATGCGTCACTGTGATGATTTTTACAAGCTGTCTTATTCTCAGGTCGCTCTCAGGAGCGTTGAAAGTTTGCGTTGGACTCTTCCTGATTGAAATCGACGACTGAGATTATTTGAAAGTACAAAAGAGGCATCGGTTAGTGTAAAGTGCATTGTCTATAAATAGTTGAAGGGCAGCAGGTTGCAGCTAATTCCGATTTCTGGAAAATTGTAAGTATTGACTATGCTGAAATAGATCTCTCTAGCTAAACAAGTGCTGAAATTGTAAGTATTGATAGAGGCTCACAAATAGTTAGAGGGAGCGTTAGGACTAAAGGCTGTCTGATAGGTGATTGAAGTCAGGAGAGCTTTAGTGAGCTGCCATAAGAAAGGTGTTCAGTAGAAGACTCCACCATTTGTGTTTACCCTGTAAGATGGTTAAGGGTGGTTAAGGGTCAATCAAAAACCCAACTTATAGTGGAATATCTCTCAGTTGATCACAATGATCACTAAGGGAAGAGTGGATGTATGCTTTAGAGTTTCATTTGAAGTCTATCGTCAAAACCACTATAAATCTGGTGTCTTTAATTTTCGTGCATACTCATTACATTCTTGACATAGTATAACATAATTGAACTTGACATTGACTGATCTAAGAAACTGGTGAAATGGTAACCGATATATCCTTAAACTCAATATTTGGTAGACGTCAAAGCTATGCTGATTATTCAGCAGAGTTACTGATTCAACTCTATTGATACTTTGTTTCTAGCAAAATAAATCTAT
>JAOVYX010018799.1:0-19536 GCA_035668315.1 Drosera spatulata
TGCCCTTTTTTTTCCTTTTCTTTCTTTTTTATACAAAACAGCAACAAATCCAGCAAACTTGTTGCCAAGTAGTAAGATAAGCTAACTGGGATTCCTTGGGTTTTTTTTTGTTTGTATAGAAATCAACGAAGTTCAAGAAAAGGGCTGGGGTAATGAAAGACCGATATACCGATCTTAATGATCGCTACATTGAATATGGAGATAAGATAGAAGGAATTCGGAGTAAACTGAAATGGGGGAGACCGACAAAGTTCACCACCGCTTTGATGAAGGGGTGAATTAGGAATCTAAATCCCGATCCTAAGACATTAGTATAAAAAGGGAGATAGTTGGACGGATAGACAGTGTTGACCTTGAGATTGGGGCCGGGGGCAACAAATATAAAAGCATCAGGAACCTGATGATCAAAAAATTTATAGGTACAGTTTGCCAAAGAAAAGAGGAAAGGGAAAACAGAACGGGTATCGTCAGCTCGAGGGTAAAAGGCGGCCCAATCCCCGTCCTCTCCCTCCTCTGCCCCAAGTTCTTCCCTGGCATCCTCCCTCGCTTTTGTACTTTCCTCCTCTCTTGCCTTCTTTCTTGCCCTCTTCGTCTCCTTCCTCTTTCCCAACCTCTTTGACTTTCCCGATTTCTTCCTCTTTCTAGTTCCTACGATCGGAGACCCAAAAGCGCCTAGCACCGCCATGGCTACAACCTCGACCTCTCTCCCAGTAGGAATTCAGGAGGATAAGGGAATAACATCTAAAGGGTCTAAGTTTTCTGGGTTAAAAGGTTGGAATGGGGCCTTTTGAGTAACCTGGAACGAAGGATCTAGTTGCTCGTCTATCGGGTGAGAATTGACCTCTTCATCCTTCAAGTTCACAATCGCAACGTTGATCCTAGCGTGAATTCGGAGACGAGTTCTTAAAGGAGAAGGAGAAGACGTAGAGGGGGATTCAGGATTTTTATCCCCATAAGCAGAGCGAACAGGACTATCAGAATTTGAATTCGAACCAAGAAGGGAGTGTAAGGAAGAACTCATGCTTACCGATTTCAGAGAGAGTCTTAAATTTTCGAGACTTAAAACCGGGATTGCAGGCAAAGATGGTGAAAAAGAAAGAGAAGAGAAGCATCACCCTTATATATATAGAGGGATGTCGAGGGGAGAACGAGTTGGGCTGAAGGGAGAAGCCTATGGCCCAAAGATTTGAAAGGTCAGATCCCCTCGGGGGGCGTAACTTTTGGCGGGAAAGCCATGCCCGATGCCACGTGGATGCGCAAGGCTTAAGACACCACCGAGAACACGCCACGTAGAGAGCAACTAATCCCATCGAGGAGTGGAATCGACACCCCTTATCATTACCTTTTTAAGTATCGAGATAAAGATCGGGGAACTGTTGCAGAGGCAGAAGGTCTCAGACTCCTATGAAAAAAGAGCGGGGGAGGCGGGGGGGTGGAATATCCAGGCCCTAAAAGAGCCAAGTCAAAAATCAAAGGGCAGGGTCCCGATTTTGAAATATACGACCCTGGTCTCAACACGGCCTGAAACAAGGGCCGAGGGGCAAGTGTTTGTATCAAAATCAAGCACTCTCTAATGGGCTAAAGGCCCAACCTTGCTAAGCCAAGCACCTAACAAAGAGGGACAAATGGTATAAAGTGAGTGAGAAGCCCTCAATTACATGAGATCATGCCAAGTGTATGACAAAAAGAGGGTGAGCATTACCTATAAATACCTACCCCACCATCCTAAAAAAGATAACTTTAAGTGGACCTAACTCTGCAGTCTTTAGTAGGAAACTATGAAATCCTACTGGCTAAAGCATCGGAACCGATCCCCGAGAGAAACTCCTCGGGTTCGACTGGCCAATATTTTTGTTTTTGGTGCGCAGGCAGTTCGAGCACGGACCAGGGCCGAACAACATCTTTCCACCACATAAATACCTGGGCTCACAAATACAGGCCTCCCTACTTGATTTTACCACAAACACATTTAATGTGGTTTTGAGTGTTTTACCACAAACGCCACGCAAATAGTTGGACTCAAAAACGCAGGCCTCCCTACCTAATGTTACCACAAACATATTTAATGTGGTTTTGAGTGTTTTAAGATCATTTCAAGGTTCTTTTGATAGATTCTTGCTTTTTCAAGTTATTTGATAGATTCTCACCCCCAATTCCCAAATCTCCCCTTTTCCTCCTCCATTTCCATCAAATCACAAGCAATCAAGCTCAATCGATCTCGATTCTAACTGCTGTGATTAATCCTCGAAGGAGATGGAATGCTGTGATCGAATTGACGATTTCGATTCTCGATTCTTGACCTAATCTTATCAAGCGGAGCTTGAATATGTTTGGCTCATATCATTCATCCTTTGATCATACTTTTGCCATATATCTAGGCGTCTTTGCATGAAAATCTTGAGACTTAAGTCCGGTTTTTGTACATGAGAGAGTTTTGATGCGTGTTGATGGTTTTGTAGGTAAAACGAGCATTAAACGGACGAGCAAAGACGTATCAAGGAAGAATGATCTAGTTAGGAGAATAACGGGTCGAAGAATGAAGAAAAAAAGCTTTTTTAAGCCATGTTTCACAGAGTTAAAAGCACCCGGGCACTTTGTACTTATACGCCCGGGCGCCACCCCTTGTTTCCATTCGAAAAATACTATGAAACGCCCGGACACTTTTGTACCTTGTCTCCGGGCGCGTGTATGCGAAATCCCCCATCGATTTGTGTATAGAAAGATCCCTTATGTAATACCCCAAGGAAATGCTTAAATGGTTTGATAGTACTACCTATACCAACAAGGTGCACCTTTCTTTTCGGTAGCCCATCACTTTAGAACTCCGCAGTTAAGCGTGCTTAACGTGGAATAATGCTGGGATGGGTGACCTCCTGGGAAGTTTTCCAGGGTGTGCGCGAGTGAGGCCAAAGCACACTGAAAGGACTAGTGTTGGTCTGTGGGGTCAGTTGTCAGCCTGGCAAGTGGTTCTTGGTGACGATCCGGTAGCAAGGATTTGGCCGGGGCGTTACAGTATGGTATCAGAGCAACCCTACGACCGCGTGCTGGACCTGTGGACAAGAGGTCTAGGTCAGTCGCCTAGCGGGGGAAGGTTCTGGGGCTGTGTTTTGTGCTTGAAGTCGCAACGAGGGCGTTGCGTTCTTTAAGTGGGGGTGTATGTAATACCCCAAGGAAGTGCTTAAATGGTTATTGACCTATACCAACAAGGTGCACCTTCCTTTTCGGTAGCCCATCACTTTAGAACTCCACAGTTAAGCGTGGTTAACGTGGAGTAATGCTGGGATGGGTGACCTCCTGGGAAGTTTTTCAGGGTGTGCGCGAGTGAGGCCAAAAGCGCACTGAAAGGACTAGTGTTGGTTTATGGGGCCAGTTGTCAGCCTGACGAGCGGTTCTTGGTGACGACCCGGTAGCTTGGATTTGGCCGGGGCGTTACAGTAAATTGTGTAATACCCCAAAGAAATGCTTAAATGGTTTGATAGTACTACCTATACCAATAAGGTGCACCTTCTTTTTCGGTAACCCATCACTTTAGAACTCTGCGTTAAGCAATTGCGGAGTAATGCTGGGATGGGTGACCTCCTGGGAAGTTTTTCAGGGTGTGCGCGAGTGAGCTGAAAGCGCACTGAAAGGACTAGTGTTGGTTTTTGGGGCCAGTTGTCAGCATGACGAGCGGTTCTCGGTGACGATCCGGTTGTAGGGATTTGGCCGGGGCGTTACACCTTAAGCTTAATTTTTGGAAGAAAAACACTTAACACGAATTTGCTTAGGGTTGGAGCTTGATTTTGGGAGATTTTGGTGGAGAATCGTGCTTGTAAACAAGGAGATCTTGATTGGATCTATCAAATTGCATTGTGATTGTGCTTGTTTCATCTCATTTTATTGAATTGTGACCTTCATCTTAGTTTGTGTAGATGATGATGAACATGCATATGAGGTGTTTGATAATTTGTCTTGACCTCTCCATGATTAGCTAAACTCCTTGTGGGGGTTGTGATAATTGGATGGTTGTTTGGATGTTGTGAATATTGTAGATCTAGTTGATTTTGATTGGGATCTCGGTTTGTGGTTATGCTTAATGTTTCAATGAATTGATCACTCGTCGTATGATCTAGGATATGTGTTGACTCCGGAAGGATAGGTAGTATCAGATCATGGCCATTAGCCCGGACGTTGAATGCATGACCAAGAGGTTGTATGCGTGACGTGTGAATCAATAAAGGGAACCTGAGCTTAGACTAATTAGACGTGACGGCCTTTCATCGAGAGATGCTAGAGGCAGCGTTGTGCTAGAGCGAGTCTATGACTCAAGAGAGCTTAGACTTCACCTTAGGACTCGATTGAGATCAGTCGAAAGAACTAGATTGACACTTACCAACTATACGTAACCAGAAGACGAAATCATAACCCCTCTCTTCCCCTATATCTTAAACCTGATTCTATCCAAGTTAGTTAAGTTCATTTAGCTATTTAGTTAGTAGAACTAGTTTGACATTCAAATCCGCCTATACTCGATTTGTTTGACACGAGGTTAGCTATCATACTTCAATTGCTAGAATACTAGATCTTCATGGGAACGATATCTTTTACTCACTTATTACTTGCTCTACGGCACGTACGCTTGCGGTTTGACGTGACTTTTTAGTCATCAAATAAGTTTTTGGCGTCATTGCCGGGGATCTAAATCTCTACCATTGGAGTCAATAGCTATCTTGTGCTTAAACATTTTTATATTCTTTGTTTCATTCTCTCCTCTTGTCTTCTCTTGATTCTTTGATTCCAATTAAAGTTGTGTGTGTGTTTGTTGCTCTTGTAGGTGACATTCTTATGCATGCAAAGGTTGCCTCACGGACCTCTATTACCTCTTGATCACAAGATCGAGAGGACTCTCCGAAGGATCCGCAAGGAACACAAGTTCAACTCTCATACTCCATCAACCTCAATGGAACCCCAAGACAATCAACAAGGCGACCTCAATCCTCTTCCTCAACTCTCACTAAACCCAATGGAGAATATCCAAGCATAAATTCAAGACGCCATCCAAGCTACGGTGCAAGCGGCTAGAGTGGGTGTTCCTCCTCCTTAATAGGTTCTACCATCCATGAAAGAACAAGCAATGTCAAAGGTACTAAATGAATATAGCACCATTGTGACACCTTCCATCGACACAAGCAACTTTGAGATCAAGCCATTACTCATCAATATGATCCAAGGGGAACCCTTTAGTGGGTACCCTAACAAATGTCCTAACAATTACCTCGTAAAGTTTCTTATGCACGCCAACACAATCAAGGTTAATGGGGTAAGCAAAGAGGCTATTCGGCTCTTTCTCTTCCCTTTCTCCATGAAGTGTAAGGCCTCGGAGTGTCTCTTCAACCTCCCTCCCGCCTCAATCTTCACTTGGACCGATGTGGCTCAAAAGTTTCTAGCAAAGTTCTTCTCACCAACCAAGTCGGCCAAGCTTTGAACTGATATTAGGACCTTTGCACAATATGACACGGAAACCCTTCATGAAGCTTGGGAACGCTTTAAGAAACTCCTCAAAAAGTGCCCACATCATGGTTTGCCCAATTGGATACAAATGGAAAGTTTCTTCAAGGGACTTCACCATGAACTCCGAGTTTCTCTTGATGTGGTGGCAGAGGGATCTGTCATGAATCTTGACTATCATACAGCATGCAATCTCTTGGATTCTTTGACCGATAGCTCATATCAATAGCCGGGTGAACGTCAAACTCCAAGGAAAGCCGCGGGTATGATTGAGCTAGATCATGTGTCCTCTATTATGAAGCGATTAGATGTTCTTATAAAGAAAATGAGCGGTTTGGCTTCAGGCTCTACAAAAGGTCAAGTAAATTCTATCCAATCTCCTATTCAATCTTTTGTGCAATGTTCCCCCTCTTCTTGTGATCTTTGTGACGGATCTCATGATCACGCCGAGTGTCATTTGCAAGTGAATATGGCTCAAGCTCAAAACATGGAACAAGTAGCTTATGGGCAGGGTTACAATGGGCAAGGTTACGCACCACTTCAACAAGGTGGTAACCAATATTACAACCCCAACAACGCAAGGAATCATCCGGATTTCTCTTGGAGAGATAATCAAACGGCTCTTACACCGCCAGGTTTTAATCAAGTATCACCTCCACAACCTCCCAAAAGTAGCCTTGAAGAAGTCTTGGCAAAGTATATTGCCAAAACGGATGAGAACTTTCAAAGGCATGATACCATCCTTCAAAGTCATGGAGCATCTTTGATGAACTTAGAGAATCAAGTTGGGCAAATTGCTAATCTTCTTACTCAAATGGCACAAGGATCTCTTCCTAGCACAACGAAAACCAATCCGAAGGAGCATGCTAAGGCCATTACAACAGGGAGTGGTAAAGCAACTAAGGATCCCGAGTACCCTAAGCAAGATGAGAGCAAGCAAAGTGAAGAAATCTCTACTCAAGCTAAGATTGACGCACCGAACGTGACACCATATTCTAAGATGACTTCTAAACTTTTTCCCGAAAATCTCGCTCCTTATGTGCCAAAGCTTCCTTATCCTCAATGCTTCTATAAGCACAAGCTCGACAAACAATTCGAGAAGGTCTTGGAGGTATTCCGCAAATTACACATTAACATTCCGTTTGTTGATGCCTTGGCTCAAATGCTTTCTTATGCCAAGTTCATGAAGGAGATCTTATCTAAAAAGCGTAAACTCGAGGATTTTGAAATCGTAAAGCTTAATGAGGAGTGTAATGCAAACATCCAAAGGAAGCTACCGCAAAACCTAAAGGACCCAGGGAGTGTCACTATTCCCTGTGTCATTGGCAATCATACCTTTAATCGTGTTTTATGTGATCTTGGTGCCTCCATTAATCTTATTCCTATGTCTATTTGTAGAAAATTGGGTTTGAGTAAAGCTCGTCCAACCACCATTTCTTTACAACTTGCGCATTGATCTATTACTTACCCTCGAGGAATAGTGGAAGATGTATTGGTGAAGGTTGGCACCTTAATTTTCCCTGGAGATTTTGTTGTCTTGGAGATGGAGGAGGATGATGAGGTGCCGATTATTCTTAGACGTCCTTTTCTTGCCATTGGAAGTACTCTTATCGATGTAAAGAACGGAAAAGTGACGATGAGCATCCAAGATGAAAGAGTCACATTCGATGTGTTTAGAGCCATGAAGTACCCGGATGACTCCTCATCCTCTTCTTGCATACGGATTGATATTATTAATTCTTGTATCCAAGAGACATTCGACTCTTCTTTTCATGATTCTCTTGAAGCATGCCTTCTTGGATTGGAAGATGAGGATGATGATGCTTTGCACAATATGGTCGCGAGACTTGATTCTTCCTTTATTACGTATGTGTAAACTCATGTAGAACCTTTGGTTCGAGATAGCTTGGGGGAAGACAAGGAGGCAAAAGCAACTCTTGAGTTGAAGGAGCTCCCGCCTTATCATAGGTACGCATTCTTAGGCACGAATCTCTACAAGTCTAAATTCCGAGCAAGAAGAAAAACTTCTCTGTATTCTTCGAGAGCACAAGACCGCCATCGGGTGGTCAATTGGTGATATCAAAGGCATCCACCCTTCATATTGTATGCACAAGATACTCATGGAGAACAACTTCAAGCCAAGTGTGGAGCATCAAAGGCGTCTCAATCTTGATATGAAGGAGGTGGTTCGGCAAGAAATGTTCTTTTGGATGTAGGGATCATTTATCCCATTTTCGATAGTGAATGGGTGAGTCCCGTACAAGTAGTGTCGAAGAAGGGTGGCATAACCGTGGTTCGAAACGAGAACAATGAGTTGATTCCAACTCGAACGGTGACCAAATGGAGAGTGTGTATTGACTACCGCAAGCTTAGCAAAGTTACCCGCAAGGATCACTTTCCACTTCCTTTCATTGATCAAATGCTTGATCGTCTTGCGGGGTATGCTTATTGTTGATTCCTTGATGGATTTTCCGGCTACAATCAAATCATAATCGCCCCCGAAGACCAAGACAAAACTACCTTCACTTGTCCTTACGGAATATTTGCTTATCGCCAGATGCCCTTCGGACTTTGCAATGTTCCCGCAACGTTCCAAAGATGCATGTTGACCATCTTTGGAGCATTTCATTGAGGTATTCACGGATGAATTTTTGGTGTTTGGTGCTTCGTATGATGCATGCTTGAAAAATCTTGTTCTTATCTTGCAACGATGTATTGAGACTAACCTTATCTTGAATTAGGAGAAGCGCCACTTCATGGTTCAAGAAGGGGTGATTTTGCGGCACAAGATATCCTCGAAAGGGATAGAAGTCAACCGAGCTAAGATTGGCGTCATCGACAAACTTCCACCACCATCCAATGCTAAGGGTGTGCGAAGTTTTCTTGGCCATGTCGGTTTCTCCCGGCGGTTCATCAAAGATTTCTCCAAAATTGCTAAGCCAGTTTGCAACCTCCTCGAGAAGGGTGTTCCTTTCACTTTTTGATGAGCAATGTTTGAAGGCGTTCCAAATCTTGAAGCATGCTTTAGTCTCAGCACCGGTTATTGTAGCTCCTAATTGGAACCTTCCATTTGAACTCATGTGTGATGCTAGTGATTATGCCGTTGTCGCGGTCTTAGGCCAACGACGGGACAAAATCTTCCATGCCATATACTATGCTCGTCGGATGCTCTCTAATGCCCAACTCAACTATGCCACTACCGAGAAAGAACTTTTAGCCGTGATGTTTGCCTTTGACAAGTTCCGATCCTACTTGATAGGCACCAAGGTCATCGTGTGGACTGACCATTCGGCTATCAAGTATCTTTTTGAAAAGAAGGATGCAAAACCACGCCTCATCCAATGGGTTCTGCTACTTCTAGAGTTTGACTTGGAAATTAAAGACAAGAAACGTATAGAGAATCTTGTGGCGGATCATCTTTCTCGGATCAAATGGCATGAGGGACAAGGTACGGACTCAACACCTATCAATGAATCTTTCCCGGATGAGCAACTCTTTGCCATTAACATGGCAAGTGTTCCATGGTTTACGGACTATGTGAACTATATGGCAAGTGGTATGCTCCCTCCGGAGATGTCTTCTTAACAAAGGAAAAAGTTCTTGCACGATGTACGCTTCTATCTATGGGATGATCCCTTTCTCTACAAGTAATGCCTGGATTTAATGATTCAAAGATGTGTGCCGGATGAAGAGATGGCGGATATTCTTTTCCATTGTCATTCTTCAGAATATGGTGGGCATTTTGGAGGCAACAAAACCGTCGCACAGGTACTCACCTCAGGATTCTTTTGGCCTTCTTTGTTTAAGGATGCTAATGCTTATGTTGTGCCTTGTGATCGTTGTCAAAAGACCGGCAATATTTCTTCCCGGAATGAAATGCCGTTGAACATTCTTGTAGAAGTTTATTTATTCAATGTTTGGGGCATCGACTTCATGTGACCTTTTTCTTTTGGCAATGAATATATCCTTGTGGCCGTTGACTACGTTTCGAAATGGGTTGAGCAAGAAAGGTATGGAGAATCTTGAGGCGGATCATCTTTCTCGGATCGAATGGCATGAAGGATAAGGTACAAAGTCAACACCTATCAATGAATCTTTCCCGGATGAGCAACTCTTTGCCATTAAAATGGCAAGTGTTCCATGGTTTGCGGACTATGTGAACTATCTGGCAAGTGGTATGCTCCCTCCGGAGATGACTTCTCAACAAAAGAAGAAGTTTTTGCACGATCTACGCTTCTATCTATGGGATGATCTCTTTCTTTATGTTTCAATTTACTCTTAGACTAACAGGGACCACCTATCGTGACCACCTTCTATGGCTGACCAACGGTTAACAAGACTGACCAATATGGTTACACAAGGCTGACCAACTCCTAGTTTAAGTGGAAAATGACACAAAACAAGTTTGATAAATCAATAAGTTGGGTTACACTCGCCTTCCCTTTTAAAAGGAAATTCATGGCTCTGATACAAGTAAGAAGAGCATAAATATTCTCAAAGAGTATACTATTGCTAAACAACTAAATATTATTCATAAAAAAATAGTATATACGGCATCTTCAATCAGCAATTCATCATCAATGAATAGAAGAACAATCATTAAAATCTGAAATTTTAAAAAAAATTCAGAATATTGAAGCATTATTTAAAAAAGATATATGCATGGATATTCCAAATGTATTTTGGTAAAGAAAAAAGCATATATAACGGCAAGTTTTCCTCTCAAAAGAAAAAAAAAAAAAAACCCAACACACACCCCCATGGTTGTAACTCCCTCTAATCCCACTAAAATCGAAAACAAATTACTCCCCGAACGGATTGATCGGCATGGAAATTTGTGTATTCTTTAATTTTATACAAATGATGTACTTATCTTTTTGGTTTGCGAGAGAAAGTAGAGATAAAAAGAAAGAAGACGAAAAGATGGTAAGATGAGTTGATGTGATGTGAAATAAAAATTAAGGATGTTTTGATAATTTTTAAATGGATTTTCAATTAATACGTTAGTAACTAAAATCTTTTAACATACTTTCTAATACCCAATTGAAGTTTTATTTTTGTTTTGGTCCCCAATCACTTCAGTAGACAACTATACCCTTCTAATTTAAAATAAGGAAAAATTACACATAAACACCTTGAACTAATCCCTTATTGGCACTTTGACACCGTAAACTTTGGAAATATGCATTTAAACATCTTGATACTTTTATGCTGTTTACTCCTTTAACGGAAAAAACAAAAAGTAAATTATACCCTTCCCTAGCCTCAAAATATCCTTGTTTATCTTCTTCATCCTCCTAACCTCTTTCGCTCTTCTCCTCTCCCTGAAATCTCCCGCCCAAAACCACCAGCATACACCACCATTGCCAAATCCACAACTCGCTTAACTCACGAATACTTTCTTTTTATTCCATGATCTATATCAATTTTTCACCTTCTCATTTTCCTTTAATTTTCCTAGGATTTGATTTTTTTAGTTGTTCTCATGCTTCTCTGCTACACACAAAGTCAACTGCTACTCCCCCAAACCCTAACTTACACCAAAAAAGCAAATTTCACCCACGAGATATCAAATTTACTGCCAAACTTGAAATCCTCTTCTTCTTTTCTCGATTCTGTTACTCATATTAAAACATAGTTAATCATAATTAATTACCCATACAAAAACTTCTCTTTTCTATTCAAATCGCAAATAAAAAAAAAAAAACATCGAAAACGTGAGACATCAAATTAAGGAAACAAGAAAATCAAAGATGAAAACTCCTTCCTCATCGACCAACGCTTCTCCTCCTCGACCACATCATCATGGCTCATCGATTTTCGATTTTTGGTTTGAAAAATTTCTTTGGGGAATTCATATGCTTTATGCTTGGATTTTTGATCGGGATCTATTTGTTTCGATGTCATTTTATGAATTTTGTTTTCGTGAAGTTGTGGGGGAAGAAGATGATAAAGGGAGGTTGATTGAATGGGGAGGATGAAGAGATCAGAGGAGGATAGAGGATAAATGAAGAGGATGAAGGGAGGGGCAATAATGGAATAAAATGTTGTAAAAGGTAAAAAATTAGGGTTTGAGAATGAAATTTCGTCAATCTTGACGATTTTAGAAATTTTTGCACTTGACCACCTAAACGTGCATATTTTCAAAGTTCAAGGTGTCAAATGTCAAATAGTGATACTTCGAGGGGTTTAAGTGCATCTTTTCCTTAAAATAACCCAGCTCACACCATAAACTAATCAAAGACTGACCTAACCTATAACCAAACACATTCGAAACCCACTCCTGCCATCACCATCAAAAAAATCTCTAAATTAAAAAAACCAAACTGTTGTCCCTTCTTCCTTAACATCCTAGAGTCACTCGTTCAACCTCTCAAAACCACCAATTCAACCTCCCACCACAATTTTGATAGAAATTGTACGAATGAATGCTCCAAAAAAATACAATAATCAAAAGAACGATGGCGGAAAGAAATCCAACGAAAGTAATTAATCAAAGGAAGATGGAAAATGACTGAAGGTTTCAAATCGTGGGAGCACTAAAAAAAAAAGTGAATCGCGGCCACCAACTTCGGTTGGTAATCGATCGCTAAATAACAGTAATGATCGATTAGCGACAAGAAAAGATGATCGCGAAAAACGTGATCGCTAATTCATTTAGAAACTAAATTCATCGCTGATTAGCGATCACATGTTTCTGCAGTCGCTAAAGTGGCGACGAAGAAAAGACGATCGTTGATACTTTTAGCGACTGAGTAGTCGTTGAACCATTGGTTATTGGAATAACAAGGTAGCGACCACGTCGATTGTAAATCAACGACCACTTCAGTCGCTTAAGCTTATTCCTGGAGTGGACTATTTAGCGACCAAGTGATTGTTGATTTGCGACCGATGTGGTCGCTACTGGTGAATTCCTGGATGCTGAAATTGCTGGTTTCCTATATTTTCTTATAATAAAACATATAATAATTTGTTTCATCAATTCCTGTAATATAAACACATCCCATATCACATTATCCCAACAAACCCAACCATCTCAAATCATCCTAACGCACCCAACGATCTCAAATGATCAAATCAAAGATGCTGAAAGGATAGAAGACAATGTAGTGACGAAAAACGAAGATTCGATATCCAATGAATAAGATCTGTAGTAGTATCCAATAATTGAAGCGCCAAACACTAAGATCCAATCCAAAGCAATAAACGAGAATATTTAAGGCCCCAGAAATAACCTAGAGGGGGGGGGGGGTGAATAGGTTATCTCAAAAAATTTTCAGATAATGCAGTGGAGCTATGGGCTAGTCTGCACTGCCTGAGTCTGCTGCAGTATTGCGAAAGTTCTGCAGTTGAGAATTTAGCTTTGTAAAGCTTGTCTCTTTGGACTTGAAGTTCTTTAGCAACAGTTCTAGGAATGATAATCAGTGTGAAAAAGTAAATGACATAGGAATTTTATACTGATTCAGACATTTGCTACAAACAAGTAACAGAACCTTAGTCCAGTCTTTCCTTGATTATGACCAGTGTGGTCAAGCCAAGAGGAGGTTCACTAGTTCTTGTTCCTGGATTACAAGATTGCCCCTTTACAACAAGATCTTACTTGCTAAAAGATGAAGAACCTAGAGCTTGTAGTGCTCTGCTGCTTCACTTGCAAACTAGTGAACCTTCTCCACGAATCCTGAATCTTAGATTCAGCACACGTACAGCGAGTCTTCAAGATTTTTCATCTTTTGAAAGCTCTCAAATGATGTTCAACTTTTCTCAAACTCGTTAACCTTGTTCTCTGTGCTGTGAGTCCCTTTTTATAGGCTCAGGGAACCAGAACCCTTGACTGTACTATCTGATAGTGATAGTTTTGTCCTCTACTGCAGTAGACTGACTTGGCTTCGTTTTTTCTGATCCAGTACACATCACCTTTGCCTCAGCTTCTCATTTTTTACCCCTTCCTTGTTTCTTACCATTCCAGCACAACTCATACTGTACCCAGCCTCATGCACCAGTCTGCTGCACGCCTCTGCTGCATAGCATCTGTTGCAATCTCTACTGCACCTCTGCTACAGCCTCTACTGCAGCCTCTGCTGCACCTCGGCTGCTTGAGCTCTGCTGCACAGTCTTTATATCCAGTCTTTCTGTAACTTCACTTGCACCAAGTATTGCAGTCAGTCTGTTGTAACTCAACTCCCACTCAACAGCTTCCAGACCTTATCTGCTTAGCTTGCTAGTGTAGCTTCGTCTGCACCCAGCACTGTACTCAGTTTTCTGCAATTCAGCTTGCATACTTACACTGTAATATGGCTCACTTCACTTTGCTGCTAGAACTGGTCTTGAACACAGGAATGGTCCTAGATCATGAGAACTCTGAAACCTTTTGCTGTTGTATGTGATTGATCTTTGGCATTTAAATTTTAGTCCCTCTAGTAGTCTGCACCACTCAGGTCGTCTTCACTCTACTGCACTTCTGTGCCCTGTTGTTGTGCTGCACCCAGCTGCACTCTGCTGCATCTGCGGCCCTTGTGTGCAACTGCTAAACTAACTATTACATCATAAGCATCTACTACATGCACAATGTCTTCCTAAGTTTTGTTCATCAATTTCTATATAAAGTGGAGGGATTGCACATTCCTAACAGACAATATTGGAAAAACTACCTACACTGCTTAAAATTATCTATAATAAATTTGTGAAAACTGAACCTCCATTGATGCAAGAACACTTCTAAATTGATGCAAAAAAAATTTCTAAGAAATTAAAACAGCTGCAAGAACACTTATACATCCATTGCTAAGTGAAATTTTTTTTACAGGAAGTAGAGGACTTACATTTTATCCTTAGGATCAATCCTTCCCTCCTCTCTTGGAAGGATAATCATGTTGTAGAACTTTAGGCCCTTTGTGCTTTTGTTTCTTTCTTTGTTGTTCTGCAGTTGTCTGCCCGGCTGCATGCCTTGATCTTTTCTCTACTTCGGGTCTGCTACTTGATTCCTCAGTTGCAGACCTTGGAGCTGCCTCCCCCTGAGTTCGCTGTACTGTAGTAGTTCGCTCTCCTACAGTCCTCTCAGGCTTCTCCCCTTTTTGTTTCCATTAAAGCTCTGGAAGAGGTCTTTGACAGCTTGTTTGAGTGCCACGAGCTCGGCTGCCATGTTGGTTTGTGCAGCTGTGGTTCTCCTCAGGGTTGCGTGCACTCTTTATTCCAAGAGAGCAAGTCTCTTGTCATTGTTAAGGATGTGGCCCTGCAGTTGAGTTTGTGTGTCTTGTATGGTCTTCTGCAGTCTTCTGAATTTGGCAGCTTGAGCAGTATACAGTTTGTTGTAATTTATAGTAGTTCATAGATAGTGTTGCTGACTGATTCCTGTGGTTTTCTAGGTTTACCTTGTCATTGTTTGAAGTAGACCATATAAGACATCAAAGTAGTGCTCCCTTTGGTCCTTCTTATCTGCTATCTCATTTGGAGTCTTCTGTAATACATCCATCACTTCTTTGAGAGCATCTGTTGTCCATTGCCTGATTTCATAGATGTTCCGATCTATCCTCTGCAAATTTGTGTCAACACTTGATGGAGATGCTTCTGAGTTTTTCTGGTCTGCTTCCAAGTGTGGATGGAGCTTTACGGTTTCCATCCCTAACTTGAGACTCCGCAGTGCTGTTTGTGGAGTCATTATGATGTTTGTAGTGGCTCTATGCGGCAGCCCTTGAGCAAATCCGACTGAAAGGAGGTCTTCAGTGGTTTACTGCAATCCAAATGATGATTGTGAAGTGAATTGAATGTGGATTGGTGAGACTTCCTTTGGTTGACTTGTTGCTACGTGAACTGAGGAAGTGTCTTCTAGCAGATGTCTTCTGAGTGTTGAACTGGTCATTTCCTTCGAAATGCTTTCTTTTGCAGTCTGCTCTTCAACCTCAGGAATTTGCAATTCTTTCATGTCTTGCATCAGTTGTGTAAGTGAAGGTTGAGGTGGTTGCTCATCTGCATGTATGGGCTCGTCTATAGGGGCAGTTGCAGTTAGCTCAGCTGCAGTCTGCTGCTCGTCTGCATATGCTTTCTCTGCTACAGGCACCAAGGTCATCTACTCGTCTGCAGGAATGGTTGCATTTGGTTCAGCTTCACTTAGCTGCTCGTCTGCAGATGCTTTCTCTGCTGCAGGCACCAAGGTCATTTGCTCGTCTACCAACACTGGTGTGGTCTACTTCTTTTATATGGTATCTCAACTGCAGTGACGGGGAGTCTACAGGTCTTCCTTGTCTGTAGGTGTCTCAGCAGTGAGGTCTTCTACCTCTGCTGTAGTGGTTTTCTCTGCTGTACTGGTCTGCACTGAGGTGGACTTCAGCATTAGCTGAGGGACTCCTTCCCTGGCTACTTCGTTGATGAGTTCCCCGTCAATGTGGTTGTCTCCCCCTTGATCTTCATCGCCACCATCGTCTTCACCTCCTGGAGATGGTGGTCTGCCCATTTCTGGTCTGGAGAGATACTCCTGGACTTCAAGGGTCGCAGCACGAACATATTTGTCAATTATTCTTTTGAGTTCCATCCTTAGTTCTTCAGAGTGGACAAACTCAACTTGATGCAGTTGAGCTTGTCTGTGCCTTCCTGTCTTCATTGTAGAGTCCTTCTATTCCAATACCCCACTGAAGAGAATGTAAGGCACTTGCGGCTTGTTCTTTGTCTGAGCAGCCTACTGCTGCAGTAGAACCATCTGCTCGACCTCTCCTTCAGTCATTCCAGAGATGTCCCCTATCAGTGTTTGGGATGAGTCTGGATGAACGGTGAATAGCTGCCGAGGGCCTGAGGGAATCAACTTTGGCTTGCTACTCTTGGAGGTCTTTCTTTTCTTTAAAGGTGGAGCTCGTGATAGAGTAGGAGCTGGTCACTTTTGTGGTTTGGCCTGAGACGCAGTCTTCTGCAGAGTTCTCTGTTGCGTGGTTCTGTGCAGTGCAGCTTCACCGCAGATTTTTTCTGTATCCGCTTCAAGAGCTTCATCCAATTTCCTCCATTTTGCAGCAAGTTCCTCCTCAACTTGCTCCTCATTTTCTTCTGTGGGAGTTGGCTCAGATGTGCTGCTTCTTGCAGTTCTTCTCCTTCTGAGTTTGTGTTGTTGAGCAAACTCCTGCAGCATTGCCTCCTTCTGAGGATTTCCCAAGAGAACATCAGTCTGTGTTCAGAGTTCTTGGGCCTTCCTTCTTAGCTTCTCAACGTATTGAAGCGCCTCTTCAAATCTCTTCTTTTGTTCAGGAGTTTCTTCTTCTTCTTGTACCTCGGCTGCTTGAACTTCTTCTCCTGTCTTTACTTGAATGATCTCCAGCTCATCATTATCGTCTTCATAAGGAACAAGACTTATGTTAGTGTAGGGAATCAAAGTTGTTGATGTTGATATACCGGCTGTATCTTTATTGATTGTGATCCTAGCTGTTGCAGTAGGGACTTCTTTTGAAGTTGTAACGTAAAGATTTTGCAGCCTTTCTTCAATGACTTCAATCTCCTTTCATGTAAATCCCCTTGCAAACATTTCCTTCCTAAACTCAGCTCGAGGACCCTCTTGAGTTTCTTCAAAACTCTTCATTGAGCCTAGTATGAATTGTTGTAGGTTCTCGTCTGCACTTCCCCTTATGAGCTCGAGAGCTACATTCGAGTCATGTAGAGCTGCTACTTCAGGAATATTTGGGGGAAGTGTTCTTGAGGAAGAGCCTTCCTCAACTGCAGTGATTGGTTGTATCATTTGTTGTTTTGTAGTTTCCTCAGTCTACCGCTCGTCTGCACCTTCTTTCCTTATCTACAGGTCTGAATCTTGTTCACCTGTCTGCACTGTTGCAGCTGGAGCTTCGCTCGTCTGCACTACTGCAAGTGCAGAGCCCGTCTGCACAATATCAAGGGCAGTAGTGGTCTGTACGTCTGTATTTCTTCTTTCAGTTTGCACGTCTGCAGACTCTATTTCTACTTCAATTGCCCTCCTCTGACCTGCTTCTTCTGATTCTTCAGAGGATTGCAGTATCAATTTCCTCTTTGGAGGCTTGGGAGCCTTAGGAACGATCTTCCCTTTGGACTTTTCAGCTCTCTACTGCACTGCAGACTCCGCTGCAGCCTTAGGTTGTGACGGAGGTGGTTGCGTTACTGGAACCTTCCTCGCTTTTGTCAAATTTGCTGGCAATTTGTCAATCTTCTTGATGTCGATCTGCTTCGACACCGTCCTAGGCTTTCCCTGTGCGTCTGACAGCTTTTATTTTTCTTTTAGAATGATGCTCAGCAGCCTCCCGTAGAGAGGCTGTCTGGCCTCTACTGCACTGGCTAGTGGATACATCATCAAGCTAGCCCAGTTCACTTGATGTTTCATCAAGATTGCACACATGACCTCTTGTTGATCTCGTGTGATTTGGTCCTTCGAAAACTCCCTTGACATCATGGCTTTCTTGACCACGTCAGCAAGGAATTTGTGTTCTTTGTCTAAGAACTTCTTCATCGTTCTTATTCCTTCTTGCTGATGTTCCGTCCCAAGCATAGCCAGTCGTCCATCCGTGATGACGCTTGGGGGAATTATCCTTGAGACATCATTTTACAGTCTGAATATGCAAGCCATGTCATCTACGGTGATTTGAAGCACCGTTTTCTTGTGATTGTAGGTCATTTCTTCAAGATTCCTTGAAACCCTAGCCTTTTCAATCAGATCCATAACTTCTTTGTCAAAGATGTGGCTAGTGGTCTCGCACAAGTACTTCAGTCCGGCTTCTTGGATCGATTCTCCTACTTCTTTGACCTCGTCAGACTCGTGTGTCAGAGTCTCAAAGTCAACAACCACTCCTGTTTGTATATCTTTCTTTGTCAAGCTCACTTGTGGCTTTGATGACTTGGAGGGTGTTGAAGAGGTGGATTTGTCGGCCATTTTTGTTTGAGAAATTTGATTTTTCAAAGATTTTCAGAGAGAAAATTGAGTGGAGAGTTTGAGAGCGATCAGAAGAAAATTGTGAGAATTAGGGTTCGTTGATCACTTCAGAGAGCGAGAGAGAAAGAATTATAAAGTGATTTTTATAACAGTGCTCTCTCCTTTTATAGTTAGTGTTGATTTTAACCGTTTGAAATCAAAAAGTAACCGTTACACAGTTTTCAGAATTAATCCGTCCGCGCAGAAAATTAAGGAGATTATCATGAAAACTGTTTCTTTCCAAAAATAAAAGCAGTAGAGTGACACCTGTCTCTGGTCTGCATGGCTTGTGCAGTAGAGTAGTAGAGGAAAGTCAATCGTCTACATGACTTGAAAAACATTGAGTGCGTTTCTGGTGATCTGCTCGTCTGCATTTACAAATGCCATAGAGCAGTAGAGCAAAGTTGCTCGTCTGCACTCTTTGAAAACATTGAACCCAAATTTTTTTTTAAAAAAAATCCTGCTCGTCTGCATCTACACCTACAGTAGAGCAGTATTTATGCCCATTTTATTCATTTAAATCTATCATGCCCAGCTCTCCTCTGAACATGAAAAATTTATTTTCTTCTAAGGGTTTTGTAAAAGTGTCTGTGATTTATTTTTCTGTTGGAATATATTCCAACTTTATGTGACCTTTCTGCACATGATCTCTGATAAAATGATATCTGACATCAATGTGATTGGTCTTCGAATGAAAAACCGGATTTTCAGAAATAGCCATTGCAGACGTATTGTCACAAAATAAGTTTGTTTTTTTAAAATATTTGTCCATAGTCTGCTAGATGAGACCACATCCAAAGTTCCTGTGCAGCACAACTTCTTGCACGTATGTATTCTACTTCTGCAGTAGAGGTTGAGACAGTGTTCTGCTTCTTGCTGAACCAAGAAATCAGCCTTGCACCTAAATCTTGACATGTTCCACTTGTGCTTTTTCTGTTAACCCTGTAACCTGTAAAGTCTGCATCTGAATATTCAGTTAGTACGAAATCTGAGTCCCTTGGATACCATTGTAACGCTCCGATCTTTTTCTAGAAAACCCACGTAGCATTACTGCCGCTAGGGTCTTACAATCCCTAGCCAGGCAATTCAACTTAACCGGGTTTAGAATAAATACTAAATAAAATTACACTTAAAACATCATC
>JAOVYX010018800.1:0-48967 GCA_035668315.1 Drosera spatulata
CTCCCCGGAACCAGTGAAGTTGACTGCTTAAGTGCTTATGGTGCATTATCTATATGTTCTGATGCTCTGTCCTGAATGATATATGCAGGATGCTATCAGCTCAGCGTCATCTATCACTCAAACTTTGAGCGGGGATTTGGCAGATGGGCAAAGGAAGATTGTAGATCTTGCTGTGGCAGGGGCAAGGTCACAAGCAGCTAATCCCTTGGCAACACAATTGAGTAGTGGACATTTGGCTGCTCTTCTTGGCAAGGTGTGATGTTTTGGTTTCTTTTCGAGAAGCGTCTTAGTTGGAAGATTATCCTATCAAAACAACGGTCTCTTCTGATCAGAGTTGGCTTGATTTTTTTGGGGATGTTGAATGTGAGCAGGTTGAGCAGCCATTTGATCCAACCAAGGAGCTATCAAGGCTGATTTCTGAACGCAAATACGGTGAAGCTTTCATAACAGCGTTGCAAAGGAGTGATGTCTCCATTGTGTCGTGGTTGTGTTCACAGGTCATTTTATTCTTCACTCGGTTACTTGGATATTGATTGGTGTCTGTTGCCTTGTGATGTTCATATTGTTTACTTGGTCCGAGATATGCGTGATACCGGGATCTTATGATATCTTATTGTGCTTCCAGGTTGATCTACCGGGGATCCTGGCAATGGTTCCTACCCCGTTGAGCCAAGGAGTATTACTATCTCTTCTCCAGCAGCTGTCATGCAACATTGGCAAGGATACACCTAGGAAGCTGTCGTGGATGACAGAAGTTGCGGCCGCCATCAATCCTTCCGACCCCATGATTGCTTTGCATGTGAGGCCGATCTTTGAGCAGGTCTACCAGATGCTGAACCAGCTTCGCAGCCTTCCGACGACCACGACAGCAGAACTTTCAAGCATCCGTATCGCCATGCACGTGATTAACTCCATGCTGATGACCTATAAGTAATCCTGGCCGTCTTCTCGTTCTCGGTTTTGTCCATGCTATCTTTTGGGAATGGAATGGACAATTACTGATAGATATAGTAGACTGTTTTGTTTGTACCGGGTCGCGTCGCCATCCTCTAACTGTACGTAGTGATCGAGTAGAGTCATGTGTGTACCACATAGGTGAGTTTTGTGTTCGCGTTGCGCCTTTGCCAGTGATTGCAATTTGTAAGCCGTGCAGTGTAATGAAAGTTTTGGGGCCTCGTTGTCGTCGTCAACAATGACTGCCAGGTTATGGTTTTGATAACAGGGAGAACTATAGAAAAGCAATTACTGTTCTTTATGATATCGAATTTCGGATGCAATTAGGAATAGTGGGCTCTCCATGTAAGAAGCATTTCTACTGGGAAAAGCATCAGTCTTCTTTCCCATGAAGATATTTTGTCGGAAAATCATCCGTGAATCAGCCGCATCAAATATTGCATAGTGATGATTTTATATTATACATTGAAAAATTTATAATTGTTTGATATGGTATATGTGTCGATATAAAATTCGACACGCGTGTAACGACGATCAAATGTAACTTTTTATAAATTTATCGTAAAACATCAATGATTGTGTATATTATGTATTTCAACTTAACATATGTTGCGGAACGATCAGACGTGATTTGATATATAAACGAGATTTGTATTCATGCGTATATAATAATATAAAATACGTATATGTTGTAATTAAATTGAGACGGAGGGAATATAAATTAATGAAGAATATTTTATGACCAAAATTAGAAAAAATAAAATTAATAAATAGGGATGTGAGGATTGATTTAACTGCAATTTTTGTAGACTGCCGCCCATATGTTTGAAATTAGTCCACATAAAATGGGAAGAAGAGTATATCTGATTATACAGGTTGATAGAAAAAATCACCATTGAGAAAGGCGTCGTCAAGTACCATATCATGTACCGAGACAAAAAGATAACTGCTAGTATATGATACTCACTGGCACAGATGAATACATTATGCTTATACTTCAGCAATCAGAAAGGAATGACGAAAATGAAAGCAAAAGACAAGATGGTGAATGCAATTGGCAAGCAAGAAACATGCAAATTCTGCTCCTTGGCATCCATATCACGAAAAAGGGGAAAACATATGAAGCAGACATCTTTCCGATTTTCTACATCTGCATTTCAAAACTCGCAACGATATCATTGGTGGCCGTAGAGGAAACAAATTGGAATGAATACCAATACAACTATACAAGACTAGAATCGGCGCTACGAATCCGTTGTTTTCAATCAATAAAAAACAACAGTGTCAGTCAACTTGACTACATTAATTATTGTTTTTTTTTTTTGAAAATTACAAATTACAATATATTTTTTAATGAGGACAACTATTTCCAAATCAAAAAATAATATATCCAAAACATCATAGTCATCTAATTTTTTTGGACAAAATTATCCCTTTTTCACAATGTTACATTGGATAATTAAAATTGATCTTAAAAATATCAATTGCCTTTTAATATACAATGCTAGAGTTGCTGCTGTTGCACCCAAGATGAAGGGGAGAGCACCTATTTGACGTTTCAATTTTTCTCATCAACGTAAAAAAAAAAATTACTTATCTAGGAAGCGAGTTTATCGTTTTTGAAGTTTTTTCATCAATAAATAGAGCTGGATTTATATTTTGAAAATACTTTTATGAAAATTAACATAAAACTTAGATAACAAAAATCGCTTCCTGATAAGGCGATTTCTCATCAATAAATAGAGTTGAATTTATATTTTGAAAATACTTTTATGAAAATTAACATAGAACTTAGATAACAATAAAAAAAATTACAATTTGATTAAGAAATATAATACAATGTGAACGATCCAAAAATTTCAATTTATTTAACACACATATTAAAAAAGAAAACCGAATTCAAATGACAAAAAATCGTCTTTTAACACAAGAAAAACTTATTTAAAATAATTTATGATTTTTATTGATTAGAAATCATGTTCTCAAAAAATGATTCGTTTATAAATAATAAACTTATTATTTATGATGAAACGATTTCATCTTTTGATATCATGACCAAAAAACAAAAAAGAACGTAAAAAAGTATCCGCCGTGGTGGGCACAAACTAGTAAGATGAAGGAGGTTGGAATCCGGTGGTCCGCGGTCTCACAAAATCTCCAACAACTCTCCCCACATCATCAATCTCACCGTTGATCACATCCACCAATTAATTAGGACCACTCAACCTGGTCCCCTGACCGTCCATCGGATGCCCCACAAAATGAACGGCTACAGATGCATCTGCGTCGTCGGATACACGTAAGCTAAAGTATATGGTTTTCCCGCTAGCTAGTTGCAAAAATATGATTTGATTACATTATCTTCGGCAGCAGCTGGCGTGACACCGCACAGCATACCGAACTAACTTCCTATCATCTCCTCGAGATCTGTGCAGTACTAAATTGGTCCCTTGGGAACATCATGCTTACCGTGCACCCTCGCTTCACACTCTCCACTCCTCAACAACGGAGTAGTAGTTGTATAAATTCATTACCAAACCTAATCCTTCACCGGCATCATCATCGCCATCGTCGGCGGCGACGTTTTCCGGTAAATCGTGCTCTGAGTTTTCGGAATCGGAATCGGAATCGGTTTTGTCGGAGTGAGAGTATTGTTTGCCAGGCCGCGGCGGCGGCGGCGGAGATGACGGTGGGATCAGCGGTGGATGTGGCGGAGAAGAGGCTGGTGGTGCACGGGGAAGAGCTGCTCTCCGATGTGCATGATAACGTTGTGGTGACGCCGGACGCAGGGGACGGATTCTGTAATGGCGCCTTCATCGGCGTCGTCTCCGATGGTGTTGGTAGTCGCAGGGTATTCCCCGTCGGAAAACTCAGGTATTATATATGGCCATTTCCCTCGCATTATGATGATGTTCTTCTTGCAATGTGTTTGCGAAGTTGCTGTTGTTAAAATTTCAGTATTAAATCTCTGAGTTCCATCTCAAAATCAATTGGAGAAATGGTCAAGTATCTATATACGTGAGTCTATTGATTCCCCGAAGCGTAGAGTCTCCTAAACTCCGAGTGAAAACTGGATGTGAAATCTAGTTGACGTTTTGTACTCCTTCCGTCTCAAAATAAAGTATATACTTATCGAGACGAAGTTTGACCCGCATCGCAACATGATCAAACATCATTTTTTGCAAAATTGTCGTGAAGCACTAATTATAGTTTAAGTTATGGGCTTCAACCCCATGTTAGTGACATAATTTTTTTACGTCATTAAGATAAAAAACGAAACTCCTCAAAACACGTGTTGAATAATAAAAAAAATCAAACGTAATATTTTTTTTGGGACGGAGAGAGTATTACGATTCAGAGCTACAAAGTGCAGAAACATTGCCTGTTATATGCGACTTAGGTTCATTGGAATCACACAAATCGACTTGTTAAAAAAGAAAATATTAAAAAAAATGAAGTGGTACAATTCTTAGGGTCTTTGATTATACTATGATTATTGGGTTGCAGGGCACTGCGGTTCATGTGTGTGTTTAGATTCAAGTTGTGGTGGATGACGCAGAGGATGGGCTCATATGGACACGAAGTCCCTTTCGAGACTCAGTTCTTACTCGTCGAAGTAAAGGAGGATGGTTCTCACTTCACCAGCGGCAATGTGCGTGCTGGAGAGAAGCAATCTGCTCTTTATGCTGTCTTCCTGCCCATTATCGAGGGCGACTTCAGGGCAGTGCTCCAAGGGAACTCCCAGGATGAACTGGAGATCTGCTTAGAAAGCGGTAAGGAAATCTTCAACGCGATGAATGAATATGATACGCTCGGTGTTAATTTGTAGTTCCTGCGAATGTAAGAATGGTTTTTAACTATTGCAGGTGACCCTGCTGTGGACGGATTCAAGGGGACAAATTTGGTTTATGTCACTGCTGGATCTGACCCTTTTGATGTCATTACAAATGCGGTCAAGTATGATGATTCTCACTCTCGCTATGCAGTTTCATCAAGTAACTAGCATATTACTATATGCCTATGATGAATCTTCTGATTATACAGGAGCGTTGAGAGGCATTTACAAACCTTTTTCCATCGCGAGAGGAAGAAGGTATTATTTGTTCTTCCATTGAAGGGGTATTCTTCATTCAAAAATCTAACCATACTATTGCAAGTATGATCTTTTCTCTTCTAATTCTTCACTTCCATTGCAGATGCCAGACATGTTGAATTGGTTTGGCTGGTGCACATGGGATGCATTTTACACTGATGTTACTGCCGAAGGTGTCGGACAGGGACTAGAGAGGTACTTTTTTGTTCAATATTGACTAGATCAAAAACTCTCTTCTCTCAGCTTAGTAATTCAATGATGACACCCTCCTGCAGCATGAAAAAGGGCGGGATTCATCCGAAGTTCGTGATCATCGATGATGGATGGCAATCAGTAGGCATGGATCCTGCTGGTACCGAATTTGTATCCGACAATTCAGCAAAGTAAGTGTTGAAATCGATCTAAGTACTTCTTTCTAGGATTCTTCTACCGTAATTACAAAGGCCTAAGTTCCTGTCTTTCAGCTTTGCAAATAGGCTGACCCGCCTCAAAGAGAACCACAAATTTCAGAGAAAAGGAAATGATGGAAATAGTGTAGATGATAGCTTTCGTCATGTCATCAGTGATATCAAAGACGAGCATTCACTGAAGTAAGATTTTTGGCTTTGAATTCAGTTTTATTATACTCGGATGGCATAGTTCATTGTCTTACTGTTTTGTGTTGACTTAGGTATGTCTATGTGTGGCACGCGATAACAGGATACTGGGGAGGTGTTAGACCAGGAGTTACTGAAATGGAACACTATGAATCTGCAATGGCGTATCCCAAAACGTCTCCCGGGGTTCAGTCACACGAGCCTGATCAAGCCTTGGACAGCATGTCTAAGAATGGGCTTGGCCTTGTGAACCCTGAGAAAGTTTTCAGCTTCTACAATGAGCTCCACTCCTACCTAGCATCAGCTGGGATTGATGGGGTAAAGGTCGACGTGCAGAACATCCTTGAGACTCTTGGTGCAGGTCATGGTGGAAGAATCAAGCTTGCTAGGAAGTATCACACGGCATTAGAGGCATCCATTGCTAGGAATTTTCCTGATAATGGGATCATATCTTGCATGAGTCATAACACTGATGGTTTGTACAGGTAGCTTATCATACATGATATCCTTTTTGTATCTCTTATTAGTTCAGTGAGTTTCTCCTCACTGATGTAATTGATGTTGCCACAGTGCTAGGAAGGCTGCAGTTATAAGGGCATCCGATGATTTTTGGCCCAGGGATCCGGCATCACATACCATTCATATTGCATCTGTCGCTTACAATACCATTTTTCTTGGCGAATTTATGCAGCCAGATTGGGATATGTTCCATGTGAGCTTTAGTCCAAACATTATACTTCCGTTGTCCTCCTTGATATGAATCTTGAGTTACCCATTTGAATTCTAAGCTCATAACCTTCTTGACAGAGTTTACACCCAATGGCAGAGTACCATGCAGCAGCTCGTGCAGTAGGTGGCTGTGCCATCTATGTAAGGTGAAAATCTCATGTTTCGAGCAGATACCGACCAATCTTATTTTTATAATCTCAAGCATTGACTCTAATCCTTGCCATGGACGCAGTGACAAGCCCGGACAACATGACTTCAAATTACTGAAGAAGCTTGTTCTTCCTGATGGATCTATTCTAAGAGCCAAATTACCTGGCAGACCAACCGAAGATTGCTTATTTTCTGATCCTGTCAGAGATGGAAAGAGGTAAAGTATATAATCATCATCGAATGTTAATGCCGGCTGTCCAAATCATCATCGAATGTTACTGCCGGCTGTCCAAATATTCATTCTTCTTACCCGCACACGTGATGGCCTAGAGTGTTTTATTTCCTGAATCAATTGCCTTTATGTTGTAGTCTACTGAAGATTTGGAATATTAACGACTATACTGGAGTTATTGGGGTCTTCAACTGCCAAGGAGCTGGATGGTGCAAGGTCGGGAAGAAGTATCTAATCCACAATGAACTGCCTGGCACCATCACCGGCACTATCCGAGCTAATGATGTCAACTATCTGGGCAGAGTAGCTGAAGCTGGATGGAGTGGCGATGCTATCGTATATGGTCATCTGAATGGTATGCTGTTTACTACTTCCAAGAGCATCATTTAACACTGACTTCTCAATGGATTCACATGGATTCGAGCACAATGGATTCACATGTTTTGTTTTCTGTTCTCAATGCAGGAGAGGTTGTATATCTTCCCCAGAATGCATCATTGCCAATTACACTGAAAGCTAAAGAGTATGAAGTGTTTACCCTGGTTCCGGTTAAGGAGTTGTCTAATGGGGTTAAGTTTGCTCCGATTGGACTAATTAAAATGCTCAACTCCGGAGGAGCTATCAAGGACTTGATATATGAGTCGGACAGGAGTGCGACGGTAAACCTTAAAGTACAAGGTTCTGGTGTCTTTGGAGCCTTCTCCTCAAACAAACCAAAGAAGATTGTAGTTGATGCAGAAGAATTGGTGTTTGATTATGACGAATCTGCACTAGTTACCCTGGAATTGAGGACTCCAGAGAAGGAACCACACTTCTGGAACATCACTGTCGAACTTTGAGATACCTAGTTTCTAATGGATAGATCCGGCGGCTCAAGTCATATCTCTTAGTGCGGTTTTTGACAACCAGTCCGGCATCTACTGATGTTTCTGATCATCTTATTTTCCGATCATATGGTTGAATGGGGCATAGCATAGACACTAGAAATTGTATTAGGTAGCAGCATTTTGCTACTATTCTTTTCCAGTACATGAACGCTACAAACCCAAGATTGTTCCTAACTTCTGGGAGATTTGTACCAGCATGGATAAGGATGAGCAGAATGTATTGGCCGTTTCTTATTCTAATGATATTCGATCAGTATTCTTTGAATGAAAAGTAAGCTTCATACTGAGCCAGGCATATGTGAGATATTTTACTTGCTCTTAAGTTCGTTCATAAACAAATTGGTAAGCCTATGAGCACAGGATGCGTTCTCATGGATCAAGCATGAAATCAGCATGATGAAACTATTGCAAGCATCTCAACTAAGTTTCCTGAATCAGATGTCAAACATAGTTCTTATCGCTAAAAGCAACAAAATCATGGTGCCATTTTAACTTGCCAAGATACTCCACAGTACTAGTAAAATCAAATGTTAGTACGATCAAAACCAAGCCTGAACAACAAGTCTTGGCTCGTTTACAGTTTGACTAATAGGGCTACCATAAATCTGAAGCAAACAAGCTCTAACAGACAGATCCTAAAGGCAACAGCAAAACACAAAATGCAAAACTCACTCTCCTTTGCAGCATCAGTCATATTACATGTCTCATTGACTGATGACAAGAAAACAAATCTAACGCCCTCTGCCACGTCCTCCACGACCACGTCCACGGCCCCGACCACGCCCCACAGCTCTTCCTGTATTTCAAGTGTACATCAGAAATAAAAGGGCGTTAGTAGTGTGAAGGGACAAACATGAGCATCAACATCTCTATTAGAGAGTACACATCAACATCACCTGCAGTGGCTTTCTTGGGCTTCACTCTCGGGGTTTCTTCTACCAGCAATGTATCCAGATTTAAGCTATCAGGAAGGATGTAATAGCGAATATTATTGCCCCTCACACTCAAATGATCAACAGTCACTGGATTCTTCCCTTTCAGCGTGAGCTTTACAGTCTTCAGATGGGTGTTCATGCTGATGTCCACACCTGACAAACCATCAGAATCAATCTAAGATTTCACAGAAGAACTGAGATTCAAATGAAAGCGAAGCCCAGATAGTGCTAAAAGCCTACAAATACACCAGTCACGGTGTTCTGGTAAGAAGTCCATTGGTTTCTGATGAACAGATTTTTGCATCTCCATGTACCCAATCTAATACTATCCAGGATGAAAAGTTTTGAGTTAACTATAACAAATTACACGGAGTAAAATCCTGTGATGGAGTTCACAAAACAGGTGAGCTTTCATTTTTCTAGAAGAAGCCAAATAATCATGAGCTTTAGTATTCTACTCTTCTGCTATCTCAGATCTTAATTTATTACTACATGTGCTTCTTCCTACTCATATAAGATTGTCGAAAATCGACATGTTCTCTACAAAAGTAACACAAATTTGTCATATCATCAGTTAATGCTTGAGAAGCAAAGGGGAGCAATAAGTTGGAAGGAGGGAACCGAAATCAACAGAAAATGATATTTGTAAAAAGGCATCCAACTACATGCTTCAATACAACTAAGAATATGCAGAATCCAGTTCTTTGTTTCGAAGAAAACCCTCAAATGTTAACCACACAAGGCCGAATTAGCACACGCAGAACGTTTCTCACATGCAAAATATACCTAGAAATCAAAGGCAGAACGTTTTTTAAAAGCAGGATCTGTGAAGGAACAAAAAAAAAAAAAAAAACCAGGATTTGACCAAAGCCCCTAGCAAGCGGGAGAGGACGAGACCTGTGATAGTGCCGTGAACAATGGTTCCATTTTTGAGCTCGATGGAGACAGTCTCGTTGTTGAGCTTCATCAAAAACCTGCTCCAACAATCCCCAACAACAACAACATATCACGAATTCGTTTCAATTGTCAGATTAGGGTTCAGTGGAAACAGAGAAAATAGTATGAAACAATTAAACGAAGAAAATAATAGAATGAGAGAAGTATGTGGGACCTGACGAGCTTCATGGTTGATATGGGCGCGTCCGATGGCGTCGACAGAGTGTCGCAAGGCCAGCCGGCGCTGAAAGAAGCGGAGAGTGTTTTCGCTCTCTCTCTCTCTCTGCTCTGTGCACAAATGATCGAAAGGAGGGCTCGGGCAAATCTGATGCTGTCCCCAAACGACGCGTTCAAGGTAGGTTGCAGCCCAAAACGACACAGTATGATAGATTTTAAAAAGGAAAATCTATTATATTATTCCCACCGTCCAAAAAAATTTATAATTTTTTGAATAGTTGTGTATGAGAATACAAATTTCAACCGAAATAATAAAACGATCAAACGTTATTTTTAAAAAAATATCGTGAAATATCAATGATTATTATGTATTCCAAACATGTGACTAGTAAAAAATATAAATCGTATCGTTTAGATAAATAACAAAGTTTCTTAAATTACGTGTAGAATAATACATGAAGAGAGAAAGGTTGCAATAATTATGAGACGGAGATAGTATATACTAAGAAGGTTCTGTCATCAATTGATATCTTTTAATCTTGATCGTTCAATTTTTCATATGATACTTTTGATTAAATATTAATAAATTAGATAAAGAAAATACAATATCTAATCGAATTAAAAGAAAAAGATCAATTCAACAAATTTTATGAGTAGTCATATCGATTGAATTTTTAGGGATAAAAATTTAACTCAAATATATATCAACTTAACGATTAATATTAAATGTCAATTTTAAGAATTAATAAAAATAAACGAAAAGATTATAATATTTAATTGGGATTTGTGGGGATGATTTAAAATCAATCATATTGACTGATTTTATACCATAAAAGCAAATATTACTGAAATATGTGAAACAGAATCTTTTCACAATCTTTTCATAAAATCAGTCATGTTGATTGATTATAAATCAACCACATATTTTCATATTTAATTTGTAATATCTTTGATAAATAAAGTGAATCATATCTAATACTACTCTATTATTATTATATTAATTTTAAAAGTTATATCCTATCTGTATCTTCTATCGTACGATCAACATATTTTTTTTTTATTTTGTCCTGTGTATTATTGCACAGACGGATAAACTAGTTTAATCTAATATATATATATATATATATATATCCTATTATCTATTTTTTTAAAATTACAACGATACGACGATATGACGATATCACAGGATATTATTATTATTTAAAATTTTTAATAAATAATAAATAATTTAAATTTTATTAAACCAACAAAATCTTATACATGATCTTTGAATATTAATTGAACAGTGAAGATTAACCCCCGACAACCACCTTAATCTTAACCCACCGAAGACGAGATAAACCCCTTTTTTTTCTTCATCTTCTTTTACATTTTTTTTTTCCTTTGATGGGATTCAAATGGATGTTTTTACTCAAATTGAACGAATTCTCCATCTAGATCTACAATATACGTTATTGCTGTCCCCTCAAATTCACTTTGAGAACCATTATGGATCTGTTTGTGAGATTTAAGTTGGAGGGTAGAAAGAGATTAGGAGGATATCACAGTATCTCTTTTGTAAATATAATGTTTGTAAGCTTTTAATTTAGGAATTGGAAGGGATCAAGAAGAATAATTGAATTGATTTAGAAAAAGAACAATTCTCTTAAATTAGATGGATTCGGAAAGATTGCTAATTGAAAATAATATAATTACCCAAATAAATAAAAGATATAATATTTATTATTTATAATTTTCATAAATATAATAAGATCAAGTGATTTATTTTTCCTTTTTTTCAACACACACAATGTTCGTCTTGATGTTTTATCCCTCTCCTTCCTCACATCCATTCCTCCCCTTTTCCCTCCCCTCCCCTTTTCTTTGTTTCTATCCTCATAAAATTTACAAACAAACCATATATATATATATATATAAAAGAAGAATTCATCCTTTTTTCCTCTTGTTGCTTTTTGGTATTCAGATATCTAGTCATTGGGAGCTTTTTGGTATGAATATATGTACGTATTTTATAACATATATGTATTTTATGTTATTAATACGTATGAATATATACCTCGTTTTCATATTAAATCACGTCTGATTATTCCGTAACATATATTAGATTGAAGTACGTAACTTACACATCATTGATGTTTCACGATAAATTTATAGAAAGATACATTTGATCATCGTTGCATGTATATCAAAATTTGTATCAACACGCGTGTTCGATCAAAATGATACAAAATACGTGGGACAAAAAAAAATAATTATTGTGTTTGTAAGTTTTGAAGTGATAGTTAAAATAAAAACAATATATTTTCATAATTTTATTTTGATAAATAATATAATTATTTGATTTGTTTTTAATATTTTTTCATAATTTTTTTCCAACATTCCCTTCAAATCTTTTCATTATACAAGAAAAAATGATTCATTGCATGACACAAGGGGTTGAGTTGAGATAAAATCACAAAACCCTATCCTTATTACTTCCTTCCCGGTGCATGGTCTTCAAATCCCGACGATCGTGGGTGGGTGAAACCCTGATTCCGCCATGCTTAATCTCCAAATCCCTGGCAACTTTGATCAATTCGAATCCGATTCAATCCTCCTCTCCAATAGACTTGAAATGATGTGAATCTCTAACATCGTCATGGGTCAAAGATCGCTGCATCCGTATATGCCACTGGAGGGATCAAGGATGCAGAGAGAGAAAGAGAAGGAGCAAATCCCTAATGCCACATTGCCACCAGTGGGATCTGAGATAGCAGCGAGGATCCTTCCTCTCATTGTTTTATTAATGCTCTCATCCTTTTTGTGTACTTCCTATCTCTGAGGATGTCCGCATCATTTCTTAACCTAGCTTTCTGCATCATATTTGACCACATATCTATGAGGCCCCTAACACATAACGTTTATAACGTTGCGTGTTAGGGGCTAGCAATTGTAATCCCATAAATAATGAATTATGACTCGAGAGGTCATATTTTTGTTTATGGGATAAATCTATCGATGTAAATAAATTATCGATGGATTAATATTACGAAATTTGGATAAATAATGGATTGAACGAGACGCATTGTGGGACGGAACGGGGTATTTTCCACTCACTCACCCACCTCCACTTTCCGCCTCACTTTCTTCCACTCTTCCTCTCTTTTCCCTGCACCCACCACACCCACCACCACTCTCACCATTCCACCATCAACTCCCACTGCCGGCCACCATTCTCGCCAGCCAGTCGCTGCCAATGCCGTCATCATCTTTACCATCAATCACAGCCAGCGCATCATCATCAATCCATCATTACCATCATCTCACGATCATCATCGACGCAACAAAACGAAGGGCAGCAATAGATCGGGAGAAGGATCAACGCCAGCAGCTCGGCTAGGAGACATCAACGGATCCGTTTGTGTGATCGTGTGCATTAAGGATCATCGATAATCGAGGTAAACTCACTCGTCCGAGGCGCCTCTTTTATTCGTTCACACGATTTAAGCACGTTCGTGCATGTGTGGGATGTGTATATGATGTGAATAATGTGTATGTAATGGTTTGTATGCGTTTTGATGATAAATGAGGGATCCGTGGACATCGGACGTGAGTTTTGGACGTTCTGGGCTGATGAACAGTCATGACCGCGACCATCCTGGGTCGCGCCCGCGACGAAGGAAAAAATGGGGATTTTGGCTGCACAGGGCGTCGCGCCTGCAACGGCCTTCTAGCCAAGAATTTGTCGATTTCGTGCATCGAACCTTAAACCTAAATGCGTATTTGAGATATATAACCCATACGTATGGAAATATAACGTCAAACGTGTATATACGATCACATATGACATGTGATGGGGTATTTGGGGTGAAAATGAACTAAAATGCACCCTTATAATGTATATATCCTCACGGAAAATAAATGAAAACGATCGCCAAACGATTAATAAAAAGGGAACGGGGGATGTGGAACATAGTTACACTATCTATGTGAACTAATGATAAGCAAACGAATAAGAAATATCGCCTCCTTGAACTGATAAGGACGGCATTGACATCCTTTGTGGATCCGTTGGATCGTTGGTCGTTTTCCTGAAATTATTGAGAAGGTCGAACATGGTGTCCCTTCTTCGATCCATTGCGATCATCTGTTTTTTTGAACAGTCTTGGTGGCTTGAGTTTGAGTCATTGTACTTCTGTATTATCCTTTGAGTCATCGTCACGGGTAAGAACTAATTAGGGAGCGATGGGTATCCCCCATCCTCTTTGCATGCATGCAACGGCTTTTACGCCGTTGTGACGGGGCCACGGGTTGATCTCTACAGGGAGGCTCAAATTATCTCAATACTGGCAAATAATATCACATTGAATGCGCACAAAAGATGCAAGGCGACGCACAAAGTAGGCAGATGCGAATATACAAAATCTATTGGGTAACCCGACTGACGATTGACATCTTATCTCTGTATTTCGAGTCGGTCATATTCTTGGAGTTGTCGCTACTTTTGAGTAGAGTCATGAACCCTAAATTAATGCAAAAGAAAGGAATGACTCTTAAAAGCGATACGAAGCCATATAAAGTAATGAGAAATGATGCTGTATGATATGGCGTCCATATTTTCCTATATATATAAAAATATTTTAGGGATTTTCGGCGGTCGTCATAGTGGTTAGCGGAAGTTTCCGGTAATTGGGATTAATACACCTGAGGTTGCTGAGTTTCAGTAGCTCACGGTTATGTTTTTCAATTGCAGGTATGCCCCCAACAGTACCTGAAGGCTCGTGATGTGAGGTTGTATGCATATAGATGAATCCGCGTACTTTCGATATTATGGTAGATCAGATGTCTATATTGTTTAAATGTAATAAACGATCTGCATACCTTCCGCTTTAATGTTGTAACTAAACAGGTATTCGAAAGTGTAAGTTATGACTGTGGTTACTGTTCATAGTTTCCTTGACATCTATACCCCTAAACCCATTCGATTTATTCGGTCTTGTCACGGACTGGGTTCGTGACGACATAATACTCACGTGTCATCCGGTCCGGAAATCCGGGGGCGTTACAATGTGGTCGTAGAATTGCAAGAGTTTGGCTTATTTGCTGAATAAACATGAAACTATTTCAAATGATCAGTGCTGCGGCAATCCGTGTCAACAGGTATGTTCTATGTCGAAGCTGTTGCTATCAAATGCTGATGCAGAAGCATGGGCTTTATTCCATGGAGTAGGCCTAACGATCATAGCTAATGGGGACTGCTCCAAGTCTTGGAGATCAGACTGTATTATCGATAGCCTCCGAGCTGACTACTGAGAAACAGATCATCAGGTGCCTGGCTCGGTTTTATTGTCCATTCGCCTATTGACCTTTCAGGAACAAAGGTAGAGGTTTGAAAAACCAGAAACCCAAGGACTAGAAAATAAAATCAATAACATACTGTAGTCTGTCATCTTCAGCATGCATCACGGTGCAAGACCAAATCAGATTTGGTATGAAAGTATACATGTTCGCATGTGCTGAAAGTATACAAACCATTGGCAGTTGCTATTCTCTTGTTTCCATCTTTTGCCCTTGATTGAGTTCGTCTCCATGCTTTTATGCGTACTCAACTTGTATCTATCGTCGCTTCTGCTTTTGACATGACCTTGTCCTATTTTCTGAAATTTCCGTGCAGGGTTTGGCTATTTCTAATTTCGGTTTGCTTTATTTTTTAATGATGTTATGCCACGATGATAGCAAGTCTTGAGTTTGCTAACATAGGACTTGAGTTCTACATACGAAATCCTGACATAAATATGTTGTTGCGTACCTATGAGGTTTGATCTGGTATGGTGCTTTCAATTGGCCTTGTTTTCATTGTTGTAGAGCTTCGTGGATTATTTCGTCCAGACCATGTACTAAGGATGATTGCTCTCTTAGTCTCTTTTTTTCTTGAAAAAGTAACGGTAAGGTAATATTGAGTTGTCTGTGACAGACTAGAGAGCCTCTTCTGATAATGAAAGTAAAAATTTCACATATTTGTGGGTGCCTTATCGATCAGACGTCAGGTCAATTTTATTTGAACTCAGCAAAGAAAAGGTACAAGCATCCTTAAGCTTGTTCAAAAGCTGGAGTCACAGAAGGACATTATTCATTTTGACAGGAGCAGAATACTCTCTTTTATGTTAGGAGAAGATATGAAGTAGTAGTTGCCCAATTCTCCAGAGGCTCCTCTGAGTCCCTTCGCCGCAACAAGAGATGGGTGTATATATATGTGTGTGAGGCACCAAAGTCAATTTTTGTCATCTTTAAGGAGGATTTGATCTTGTCGAAGGATTTGTTGATATTGTCGACGTGATGGTGATGCTTTATTTCGTCTAGTGTAACGAAAGGTTGATAAAGAAAGGTGGATAAGAAAAACAATGAAGCAGCATGTCCAATAAGTAGATTTTAATTGGCAAGAGTGATAATGAGGTTGATATGCATACTGGCAATGGAAATGATATCAAAATCATTACGTGGAAGATCCTCTCACTAATTGTTGAGCTGTTCTGTTATAAATTTCATGGATATCTTAGTTGATATCTACAGAAATGTCAAATAATTTGTGATAAGTTTTTAACACACATAATTTCTGGTATTTTTAACATTCATTTTTCTGGTATTTTTAACATTCATTTTTTAAGTTTCATGTTTTTTTATCGGAAATTGCTAATCCCTCCCAACTCACACCCTCTTGCGGGTCCCCTCCCTTTTTTCCTCTTTTTTTCTCAAATTATCCTTTTTTATATAATATTTAAAATCATTTATAATTTTTAATATATATAGCAAATACGTAAAAAATTCCGTTGGATCTCTCAATATGAATACGATTTGTGAAAATTTTCTTGGGGGTACCTCAGCAGCGACGCGTTGCACGGCCTGAGTGTTTCGAAAAATGAGCAAAGGCCGCTACATCGACGTTCGGATGTAGTGAAAAATGAGTAAGGGTTCCAACATCACGGACGGATACGGTTAAAGAATTTAGTCCAGAAAAATAAAAATAGAGTTCGTTTAGCTACTTGGAACATTGAGACCTTGAATGAAAAACTTTTAGAGGTAGTAGACATAATGGTTAAAAAGGGGATTGATATCGCTTGCTTACAAGAGACGAAGTGAACCGAAAATAAGGTTAAGTTTATTCAAAATACGGGGTTCAGGTTATGGAATTGCGGTCAAAGTCGGATTAGGAATGGAGTTGATATAATTATGCATAAAGAGTTGGTAGAAAATATGGTTAGTATCAAACGTTGGAGAGATATGATGATTTCTATTAAGGTGTTGATTGGGAAAGGAAGTGATTAATATGGCAAGTGCTTATGCCCCGCAAGTAGGTCTTGGAGAAGATGCTAAGGTTCAGGTTTTGGTAGACATGATTGAAGTAGTATAGTCGATCTCTGAGAGAGAAAAAATCTTTATTGGTGGGGACCTAAATGGATATGTCGGGGAGGAGAAAGATGTTTATTCAGAGGTTCACGGAGGATTTGGTTTTGGTGAGAGAAATGTAGAAGGGAGAAATATATTAGATTTTGCTGTGACATGACTTTATGATTGCAAATACCTTCTTTAAAAAACGTGAAGAGCATTTGATAACCTTTAAGAGTGGTTTATGCAAGTCTCAAATTGATTATTTTTTTATGAGGCGAAAAGACCTGAAGGATTGCAAGGACTGTAAGGTTATCCCAGGAGAATGTTTGACCACTCAGCATCGTTTATTAGTTATAGATGTATTTCTGTCTCAAATAGAAAAGAAGAAGAAAACAAAATATAATCTCATAAGGACAAAATGGTGGAAGTTAAAAGGAGATGAGCAAAAGTTTTTCAGAGAGAGGTTGTTGAGAGAAGATCCATCGATATTTGACGGGAGTGCATGTGAGATGTGGGATGCGATGAGTAAAGAGGGATGGTGGTAGAGTAAAGAGATTCAACATAAGATAAAATATAAGAAAGAATGTTACAAGGTTCTGTTGAAATGTCATAGTGATGAAAATTTAGAGAAGTATAGCCGCGCCAAAAAAAGAAACTAAATATGCTATGAGTGATGCGAAGAATAAATCATATGAGAAATTGTATGAAAAACTGAACACAAAAGAGGGAGAAAAAAACGTCTTTAAGTTAGCTAGTTCAAGAGACAAAAGAACTAAGGATTTAGGTCAGGTAAAGTGTGTTAAGGACGATGTCGAGCATATTCTTACGGCTGATGAGGACATTAAGAAAAGATGAAGAGAGTATTTTGACAAACTCTTTAATTACACAAGAAAAGTGTCCCTGAATGAAACAAGTGGGAATATAGATGTGATGATGAACCGATATTATTTTCGTCGTATTAGGACAGAGGAAATTAAGGAGACTTTAAGCGGATGAACTCAAGAAACTCTAAGGGTCCAGATGAAATCCCAATCGAAGCTTGAAAATATCTTGGGATAGAAGGAGTTAATTGATTGACAAAACTCTTTAATAGAATTTTGATAGACAAGAAGATGCCTGATGAGTGGAGAAGGAATACTTTGATTCCCTTATACAAAAACAAAGGAGATATTCAAAACTGCTCCAATTACAGAGTAATCAAACTTATGAGTCACAGTATGAAGTTATGGGAGAAAGTGATAGAGAAAATGTTAAGAAAAGCTACAGGGATGACCGAGAATCAATTTAGTTTCATACCTGATAGATCAACCATGGAAACTATTTACCTTTTGCAATGTGTAGTGGAACGTTTTAGTATAGAGAAGAAGAATTTACATATGATTTTTGTCGACCTCAAAAAGGCGTATGATTCTATTCCAAGAGAAATGATTTGGAAAACTTTAGAAAACAAGGGAGTGACGAGTAGGCATATCGAGATTATGAAAGACATGTATGAAGAAACTGCTACATGTATGCGAACCTATATTGGTGAAACGATTAGTTTTTCTATTAAAGTGGATTTACATCAAGGATCAACTTTGAGCTCATACCTTTTCGCCTTAGTAATGGATGATCTCATTAGACATATACAAGATGAAGTACCATGGTGTTTATTTTTCGCTGATGATATTGCTCTGATGGACGATACGAAAGAAGGGGTGAATGAAAATTTTGAGACTTAAAGGGAAACGTTGGAAAGTAAGGGATTAAGGATCAGTAGAACCAACACAAAATATATGGAATGTGTCTTTAATGAGAGTAGTCAAACAAAGAGTGAGAATATATTGTTGGAAATAGAATCTCTCCCTAAAACGGATTCTTTTAAATATTTAGGTTCGATGTTACATAAGAATGGAGGAATTGATGCAGATATTGATCATAGGATTAAAACAGGTTGGCTGAAATGAAAGGACGCTTCAGGGGCACTATGTGATTCTAAAATACCTACCAAGTTAAAAGGAAAGTTTTACAATATAGCTATTCGACAAACAATGCTGTATGGGTCAGAATGTTGGACAATTAAGTGGCAGCACGTACAGAAGATGAGTGTAAACGAGATGAAAATGTTAAGGTGGATGTGTGGACATACAAAAATAGATAGGATACAAAATGAAGTTATCAGACAGAAAGTGGGTGTGGCTCCAGTAGAAGATAAAATGAGGGAGTCACGACTAAGATGGTATGGTCATGTGAAACGCAGACCAGTCACAACTTCTGTTAGGAGATGTGAAACTTGGGAGTTAACACATGTCAAGAGAAGACAAGGGAGACCTAAAAAGATTATGAGAGAAACCTTGAAGTATGATATGGCCTATCATAATCTTATCGAAGATGATGTCCATGACAGATTGGAATGACGTCGTCGTATTCATGTAACCGACTCCACTTGATGGGATAAAGGCTTAATTTGTTGTTGTTGTTGTATATCAAACATTAAAAATAAATATATATTTGAAATCTACACATCAATATCTATAAAATAAGACTAATATTGAATATAAAAAATATATTTTAAAAAAATATTTTTTTCGTCTCATAATAATTATAACATATACGTATGTGATAATTATCAATAATTCTTACTCGTATCTTCGAAGTTGTATTGCATACATTCAATTCAAATATTTCGACTTGTTTTACTCATTTGTCATTGAGGTTCCCTCCAATTGAAGTCCAAGAATGTCGTGAAATAGCTATTATCTATGTCGGGAATCACTTTGTTCAACTATTTCTACATCCTCATTTTCATATATCTTCATTGAGGGTCGATAGTTATACAATTCGTCTTGAATTATGGAATGAAGTGATGAACATCAATCCATATGGTACATAATATTTTGAAGAAATGATTGAATAAAATAAAATTCGTATGTGTTTAAATATTATTAATATGTATTTATGTATAATGTAATGAATTTTTTTTATATTCAATATTGATATTATTTTGTAGATATTGATGTGTAGAGTTCAAATATATATTTATTTTTAATGTTTGATATATATATTAAAACTTATAAACGATTTTAAATATTATAGAAAAATACAAATTGAAAAAGAAAAGAAGATAGCTTCGGACCAACTTGACTTTCGTGCGCCTCGAACTTAAGAGCCTTAACAGAGTAATGTCTACAACAGCTTCCGGGAAATTCTCTAAGGGTGCACCTTCCAGATCTAGGACCTTCAACAGCTTAAATCTGTGAAGAAATTTATGAATCTTATTGGAACCAACTCCATCAAACCCAAACATGAATAACGAACGAACACAGGCCAGTGACATGCCTCCAATTTTTCACAAGCTCAAGGAGACACCATGAATAGATAGGCGCCGGCTTTTCTCATTGGAACTGTGGCTATGTCCTGCCCCTCTTTGCATGACAGCAGCAAAACTTTCCTCTTTAGATAGAACAACAAGAAATTATTGGAGTAAAGTTCAAAAGTATATTTCCAGAATGACATCAAGTGGCCGAAAAGATACGTCTTCATCAGCGAGTAACTCACAAGGCAATCTATGTGGGTATCAGCGGCAATGAATTCAGCAATTCGGATGTACTCAATGTGTGTGACTTGGTATCCCACATTGTTCGTGGAGGAAAAAAGGAGTAACATATAGGTATGAACAATACATAACGTCAAAGCTTGTCATCGGCATATGATACGAATAAGCGAGTCACCTACATCGCTGGTCGAAACACTACAGCTGAATCCTAAAGGAAACTTCACAGATAACTGAAGTGAATCCTCTCGATACAAAATTCGGGTCACAGCAATAAATTTCAATAACCAATGTAGTGAACAAAAGACTCCGATCAAAAAAAAAACCAGCACTAAAGGGAAGTGAGAATTAATGGAATGAAGCAGTCCAATACAAACTAAGAATTAGATACATAAAGCGGATTCATATCAATCACATTCTCAGCAAAATGCGCCGGAATCATTACGTGAGAAAATACATTGGCCTTAGAAAAGAGGAGAATTAAGATAAAGAACCTTATTTCTGATGAGTCAAGTTCCATTCAGCTTCTATCAAGCAGCAACTTCAGATGGTGTCTTTGCTACAATGGACAAAGCATGGAGTCCATTCTGTAATTCATCTTGCAACAACGAATAGATCATCCGATGCCTCTTAACCAGAGTTTTCCCCTCGAATGCCTCCGACACAACATACACGTTAAAATGAGTCTCCCCGTCCGTCCTCCCCCTCATGCCAGCATGCCCGGCATGCTGATACGAAATGTCCTCGATCGCCAATTCCACCGGATTCAGTTCCCTCTCCAACTTCTCCTTGACCCTCTCTCCCCTACTCCCTAAACCGCGACCTGATCCCGAATCACCACCACCACCACCCAATGACCCATTATCAGAACCACCACCAGCATCACCACCTGCATCATCATGAGCTCCCAATCCCGGCTCCGAACCAACCCCATTAACCCAAACAGGACCCTTATTCGACTCCCCAACGGCTGCCTCAGAACCCGAGCTTTCTCCCTTATTCACATCAACCCCACTGACAGCCTCAGCATCCAAAATGAGAGCTTTCGTCTGCATAAGTCTAAGCATATTCAAGAACCCATTATTCCTAGAGGGAGTCAAGCTCTGCTGAAGCCCCAAAAGGGTCACAAACTCCGGCGAAACCCTCAGAATCTCGCTGGCGGGTCGACCCGAAAGCCCTTTTACAAGTAAAGCCGCAAGCCCTTTCGTCAAAACGGAGTCCGAATCGGCCTCGAACCACACATTTCTCTCCTCATCAAGCGTCGCCCTGACCCAAACCTGTGAGACACAACCCTCGACCTTGTTGTCCTTGGTCTGATACTTCTTGTCAAAGGGTGGGAGTTTCTGGGCATAGAAGAGGAGTTGCTGGTACTTTGCTTTGGGTTCTTGGACTGATTGGAAGAGGTCGATGATTTCTTGGAGATTTGGGGGAAATTGTGAAGATGGGTTGGTTGAGGTTGAAGACATGGATTTGGGGGGTTTTGTGGTGAGGCGCTGGAATGAGATGGGTCTGTGGAGAGAAATGGAGAAGGGTTTGGGTTTAGGAGGGATGAGGGAGATTAGGGTTTTGGCGAGGATGAGATTAGGGTTTATGAATTGGGGGAATTTGGAGGTGAATATGTGAAGAGATGAAGAAATCGACATGGAAACTGGGAAAGAGATGGGTAGAGGGGAGAGCGATGGTGAGGGGTTTTGGCTGTGAAGACGGGGAGATATGTTAACCTTTGTTCTTTACCACTTCGAATCTGCTTGCTCGGTTAGATGACGGAAAAAGGATGATAACTGATCTTCGACCAATATTTAAATATTATTTTTTTAAAAAATTATAAAATAATAATAAATATTATATAATATAATTATTTAAATAAGTAAAAAAATTTAAATTATGTGTTAAATAGTAAAAAGAGAGAACGGAATAGTATTTTAATTTTCAATATTTGATACTAGTATTTGATTATTTTTGAATTTTGAATTTTTTGTTTTTTCAAAGGAAAAATGGGTTCTACTACAGGCAAATGACAATCGATAGAAAACTGCTGCAGCAAGCCATTCTCCATATGTTTTTCTAAAACTTTTTCCTTTAAATTGTGTGATGGAAGTGACGATTGTAGCATCTCATTAGTAGTTGCTACAACATGAACGTTACGCCCCTTAAAGACAAAATCAATTGATCAACGGTTTTACAAACCAGACATACAGTTGGATATAATTGGTTGAAATTGATAACAATAATTCATACTTTTGATGTTTTATGTTAAGTGAAATGCTAAGTACAGTTATTTATGCACTCTCTTGTTAACATTATATTTTCCATGCATTGATTTGTGATAATTATTATCAATTCAAATGAATCTCAATAAAATTCAATGGTTAAGATCGAAAAGGGATCAAAAAAGATTACAAAAGAAAATATACGTAGCATTTTTATTTATGTTTAATATCTCGTTGTAACTTCTTCATCAATGATGCCAGACGTGATCGGAATGATGCCAATAGGAAAAAGGAATCTTTAACAAAATGCTTCTGCTCAATGGCTACCTTGTGATTATTCAGTGGGTGAGGTCAAAAATCAAAGCTTTGATCCTAATCCAGAACCACAGTTCAAGTTCCAGGCTTCATAGTAGGTACACTTGGTTGCAACAACTTGATGATAAGGGTGAAAGTGAAACTATATTCACTGTGATAAATAATTTTAACGATAAGCTAAATACTGGTTTAGGAGAACCCTCGCATGCTGTCTCACGAGTTGTTCGAAATATCCAGCCTTGTTTCCTCATCTTCAGGATTCTGGTGTGTATAGGGAGACTTCATCTCAAAACATCACCCAAGTAGTATGGTGTTTTAGATGATTCACTTGTAACTTGTAAGAAAAGTTATCTTCTAGGTTGATAATATCTTAGTAACTTAAAACGGAAAAGATGTTTTGAACATGGTAGACGATCTGTGGTGGGTGGTTGTGCAAGAGTCATCCTGCAACTTCTGCAGTGAAATCACTTTTTGATAAACTCTGCTTCTCTCATTGTGACAATACTACTCTGATCTGCATCCAATCCAGCATTACAGAAACATAAGTGATAGTGCAGGAATTGTAAAGGATCAGAAGCAACAAAGACGCATCCAGCAGCACAAATATATACTTTCATAAGCAAAAAGGTGAATTTGGGATATTACAGGTCCATAAACAAATGTATGATATGTTGAAGGCCCAACACAAACGTATAGAAGGCTCAAACCCAAGATTAATCCTTGGCCCAATATATATGATCCAAAGAAGGTGAACAATTCTAGAGACATCTAGAATTCTTCACTCTTCTCCATCACTTTCCTTATCTACATTCTTCTCCCAAAATATCTCCTACATCTTCTACATTCTTGCTACATTCTACACACTTCCATCCTTCACTATAAAAAGGGTCTAAGGTCTTCTCAACTCATCACCCAATCAAGCAAACAAGTCTTACCACAATCACAAGCGTTTTCAAGAATGTGTTGTGTCCAATTTGTGTAGTGTGTCATTGAGTTGTTAGATGTTGAGGAATGAGTTGTGTAGTAAAGCACTAAGTGTGTAAAGTCTTGTTGTAATACTTTATGTATCACATCAATAAAGATTCATTGTTCATACTCATGTCCTCTACATTTCTCTACATCATCTGCGAAGGATAAATCGAGAAACAACTTATAACTAGTATTTGTAGCCCTTGACAAACAAACTCTCGGAAGCCAGGCTGCCAGCACCTCCACCAGCGTACTTGCCGAGGGTGGCATCAGAGGTGTTGCCAAGAACACCTCTTGAGCTTTGCCTATGTTATCCACCTTTCCTCCCCATGTCTTGAGTGTGCTTTGCTGAAGGGCACGTCCGAATGAGAAGGTTAGAGTCCACGGCTTCAGCACCTCCAGCTTGTTCATGGCATTCAGGATCAATGACGCCTCCTCCTCGCTTTGGCCTCCAGACAGAAACATGATCCCTGGCACTGCTGCTGGAACAGTTCGGCGAAGTACTGTTACTGTGTACTCAGCTATCACTTCTGGTGTCACCTGTGAAACACAAGAAATATCAATGACTTTTAATTTCTAATCCCTGCACCAGAAAAAAACCTGAATGCAACTACTATCTTGACAAGGTGAACAAATATATGGTTTTTCACCTTGGGGCTATCAGAACCAGGAGTGACCATGTTAGGCTTGAGCAGAGTCCCTTCCAGCAACACATAATGATCATTCAGTGCCTTGTACACCGCAGCCAACACCCTTTCGGTCACATCCGCACACTTCTCGATCCCATGGTTCCCGTCAGTCAGCACCTCTGGTTCCACAATTGGCACCAACCCATTTTCCTGGCAAATAATCGCATACCTGGCCAACCCCTGTGCGTTCTGCTGAATTGCTAGCTCCGTGGGCTCAACCACTCCGATCTTCAGCACAGCACGCCACTTGGCAAATCGTGCACCAGCCTTGTAGTATTGGGCACACCTGTGAAGCATATTATATCTATATAAATGTCCTAATAAAATGGAGATTTATGAATATTAATACCCAATGATATCAGTGAATACTCAACCTAGACATTTTTATATATGATGCATATACACCCCAGTTTTGTACAGCTGATTTTGGATTTGACATTCAAGCTATCATGTTTTTCACTACATATTGCATACAAATGCGAAGGCACAGATTCACAGCACCTTGCGTCGAGGGAGTCAAGCCCTGGGTGGTGGTCTCCCCATTGGTACCAGCGAGCTCAACGGTGCCCTTGTCCACCTTGATACCGGGGATGACACCAGCTTCGTTGAGGACGTCCACGAAGGGCTTGCCAGAGACAGTTTTCTGATAGAGAGTTCCTTCAAATAAGATGACACCGGATAGGGAGGCGAGTGCTCCAGGGGCAGTGAAGAGTAGCTCGCGGAGGGCTTGCCGGTTTGGCTCAGTGTTCTCGACGTTGATGCTTGAGAGGCGTTTGCTGCCGGTGCTTTCATCGGCGGCCAGAATGCCTTTGCCGGTGTAGTGATGCCTTTGCCAGAATGCTTTCATCTGTCAGAAGACATTAGGATTATAGCGATCTCAGTTCCTTAGATAAGATCTCATGTTTGGATCTTACGGGCTAAACAAAAATGATGGAGAATTCGTGCTTCAAGGATGTGCAAGAAAGTTTGATGTGGTTCATTGCTTTTTTCCTAATATAGCGAGGAAATACTATCGCTAAATGCCGGAGCAACTAGCTATAAATGTGACAGATTTGGTAACACAGAATAACAAATGATCCTACAGTGAGAAGGATCATTTTCCATTAACAGCATCAACGAACAGTCGAACACTAATGTGGTGAACTCAAATTAGTCATCCACTCCTACACTTACGCATCCGGAATCTCATATTACAGCAGTAACAAGCTCAACGCAGAAGAATAGATAAACCAGAAACGATAACCACATAACCAATGAAAGAGGAGCTGAAGTACCTGCATACTTTCCAACAAACGCAGACATGGTTAAATGTTACAGTAAGCTGCCTGCAGAAATATTCCTCGTCACAAGCTTAGCTCAACCATCATTCCCGCGTTATATATAAGATCACCTCACCGGAAATTCGGAATAATATTCGAGCACAAAACCAGTCGCCACGTGTCATGAGATAGCCAATGGAGGGCTATCATCCTTCAGGGATGGGAATGATGGGCTCCTCTCTCTGCCATGTGGCGGCTGACGTGGACTTATCGCTTGCTCGGGCCTCGGTGTGTGGAATAGGTTAATTTTGCCTTAATCCCTGCATTTTCTCGCGTATTTGGCATATACTTCTAACAAATGTGAAGCTACGTGCAACTGCATGAGAATGTGTGGCCATGATATGGGTAAGCCGTTGCCCAAAATTGACCATAGGACTAGTTCATCTCAATCCCAATCCAAACCCAAATCCTAATCAAAAACGAGTATGGTAGCCGATGTTCTCGGCCATCTCATCCAAAATTTGCTAGACTCGAGCAATCAAAGACGATAGCGAAAGGACGCTGTGGGTACGTCGGAAACTAGTTTATTCAGGAGCTTTGATAATATTATTGCAAAATCCACATACAACAACAGGGAATAACGGTTCCTTCATACTCAAAATTTTCCTCACATTGGGGAGGCTCAGATGCTTAATGTACAACAGTACAAACCAAAGTTCCCCATCTAGGATATAAGAGAGGAGGAACCACTGCTTATGTATTGAGCATCAAAGCGTGCCGCATTACATTCTCATTCGTCATCAGTGCCGAAGTATCTGTCTCCAAACTCACCCATACCAGGAATGACACGGAAATCTTTGTTCAGACCAATTTCAATCTCGGATGTCACGATCTTTATTCTTGGGAAGGTCTTGCAAACCACATGTACACCTTGAGGTGCCTGAGGATGAAAAGTGGAAATTTATGTTACGACCAGCAAAATGGATGCAGGGAAGAGGAGCTGCTGCAAGATATTTCAGGTCATCACTGGTAGTAAAAACGAGGTATTAGTCATTTACCGAAATGAGGTTAAGAAAGATGATGTTTGATTCTGGTACACCTTTCTTTACGAGTAAAGATATGGCTTGGACAGCAGAATTTCCTGATACAAGGTTTGAAACATCAGGAAAGTCCATGCTCATAAGTATATTTCAACATAAAAGTACCAAGAAGGAAAATCGCGACTTGATCTTGCAAATAAAAGGAAGATGGACCGTCATGAAAATAGTTTCATGGGAGATGACATATTTGTAAAAAGCTATACAGTAGCAATGAGATTGGACCGCTTGCAGAAAAATCCATCAAAACGAGAGCCTGAGAGCTGACAAACCTGTTCCAAGGATTGGATCTAGAAGTAGCACATGCCTCTCTGCAATATCTTGTGGAAGTTTTTCATATATTAGCTGCCACAATTTCAGAAGAATTTATTATCCAACCAATGTCGAAGTTTATTTCGACGTACCCAAACAGAGCAACATGCATAATCACAATTTAAAAACATAAGTGTGATTATTATGATCTAGAGAGACACCTGTTGTCCATTGTCTCCTTCTCTGTGTATTAGAATCTTTCCTATCTTAATACCTTTGCAACATGCTCGCAAAGCATTTTCCATGCTCTCCCCACTGGATCAAAAAAGGACCATAAGCACAGGTAACAGATAAATTAGGACTTGCCAATCAATAAACTAAGCAACAGCGGGAAAAAAAAAAGGGTTCTAGCAATAAGACCTTCTGATGACGGATACTCCACATAATCTCTTGCAGAAATCCACACCAGTATATACAGATTCTGAAACAAAAAGGAAAAAGGAATCAAAATCACTACTACAAAACGTTCAGTTATCTGTAAGAACCAGCAATCTCAAAATCACTAGTCACATCTGCTGAAGAAACATCAGGGAGAAATGCTGCAATGAAAAATTAAAAATCACTGCATGCCTAAGGGAATTTTTGTGAACAGATGCTTTACATGCATGCCTTAACAAATACTCACAGAGGGGAAAAAAAAAAAATCAACAGGACATTTTACCTAATAGGTATGTGTCAGCATATAAAGCACTTGAGAGGAGAAAACTAGAAATCAAACTATTGATGTCCACTCACCAGTTGGGGTGATAACCTGCTTCTCTGTAAACGGAAGATGTCCTAGACCATGCTCAACCACCTGATCAACATAAGAACTCCATGAGCAGATGTCATCAAGATTATCATGGAAAGGTAAGAAGTTGAATTGGAAAATGGCTAGAGAAACACATACTCACCAAGCGAATCAACCGATCAGAATAAAAGACAAAATCATGTTTTGTTGTTTGGGCGTCTCGAATAAGTGTATGCATTCCTCGTATCTAAAGCAACAAGAACCAAACTATTACAGGCTTCAATACAAAAGAAATTCAGCAAAGCTAAATAAGATAAGTCAGACTAGTGATTGAAGGCTTACTTGGAATGTTGACTGTATAACATATAGATTAGGGTATATTTTACAAAGATCATGTTGACCCAGTTTTGTTCGGATATGCTGCACAATTAGATCAACCGCAACATGATTGTCACCACCACGAGGGATAATGATATCTGCATACTTCTTCGTTGGAAGTATAAAATCATCAAATGCGGGCTTCACAAACTTCGAGTACTGTATATACGAAAAGATAAATGGTCAACATTTCAAGTAACCAAGAAATTGAAGAAACTGAAGACACATAGTGGCTAAATTGTAAACGTCAGACCTCTCTAAAGACTCGTAATGGTGGTAACCTACTAATCGTCTAAGTAAAGCATGATCTTCATAAAGAAAAGTGAAGTAGACATCCAGTCATACAAGAAAATATTAGTCAGAACAGAGTGTTAACTATCTCTAACTGACCAAAAAACGTGAAAGCCAAGAAGCAGGATTCATTATCTAGCTCCAGAGGGAGTTGTTCCTGCAATGGTAACTTTTAATCCTGAATCAGGTCATCCATCCATGTTGCTTGATCAGCTCTTTGTCTTGTTGAAAGAGTTGATATTCAAATTAGCACAAACTAACCTGATCAAGTACAGTACCAATATCTCTACCCTTCTCTGCAGTATCACGTCGTATCCTCCTTGCTAGGCGTACATCAGCATCTGCAACCAGGTCATATACATTGAAGTGCATAATACAAAAATCAGATCCCTTTTCTTTTCTTTTTTTGACTGGAGTAAAATCAGATCTTAATACGGAATCAAGAGGTCCATAATTTTCCCTTGACCAAAAAATCATGTATCTTGAGATTAAGTATGACATTATTTACAAGCCAGCCTCTGACCAACATATAAAGATTACAGGCTAGATGACAGACCAGGAAAAGAGGACAGAACCTGTATCAACGAAAATCTTCATATTCATCAACTCTCGAACACGAGGATCATGGAAGACAAGTATCCCTTCCACGATAATCACATCGGATGGATTAACCTGCCACATGACCAATAATAAAACCAATTATGCTAATCAAAGTGATGATTACACTGGTAGTAATCCACACAGTTTATATAGATTTGGGATCATCATTAGAAGTTCCTATGATAAGCCTTATGCAAGACCCTGCAGAGTGAACCCAAAATGAACCTTCTAGTTTATTGTCCACAAAATAACCCGAAGTACAACCGAAGCAAGTCAGCAAGAATATGTGAGCCACCATGTCAAGGCATTCAGGCAAGGCATCAAGGCAAAACAGAAGAAATGCTTATAAAATGTGTAGTAAGAATTCATACCCTACGAGCAGGAAAGACATGATTTTTGTAACTTTTGAAATCATAATTAGGAATATCAACAGCTTTCCCATGCCTTAACTTCTCCATCGTACCAAGCAAGTGCTCGGTGTCAAATGCATCTGGCAAGAAACGTTTATGTTTAGTGAAAACCAAGACCAAATCACAAAATACTGCTACAGAAACTCTTCATAGAGACTAACAACATAAAAACCAAACGGATAAGTTGCCAAAGATAAGACTTATGACAACAGAATTGGAAGGCGGAGGAGGTACATGTGAATTGTTAGGTAGGGCTGCTAAACAGGCTTGAAAAAAGATGTCCTGTATACTATTGATTCAGTATTTGGGCGATAAAAGCAACAATATAGTGGAGTATTGGAAGCAAAGTGACCTGCATCAGGACTTGGTAAGAAGTGACGATCAAGATATAATGCAATTTGACCATATAACAAAACTATGTGCAGGGATTCTGTAGTAATCTAGTTATTCCAAAGCATCTACAGACAGTTGAAGCATCCACATACTCCGAAAGAAAAATCACCTGGATGGTCAAAGTTGTATTCATGCACATGTGAAAGCTCTTCCTCGGTTAAGTTATGATAAAAGGAATCCTGTCATTTTGATCCACACAAGCAGATATCATATAAGCGATGAAAGCAACAGCAGAACAAGTTGAAGGAGAAAGGATTGAGCTTCCGTGTGTGAGGGAACAAAAAAATTCCATTTCCAAAGTCAAAATCAAATACAAAAGTGAAGAGCAAAGTAAACCAGAAGCCAGTCATGAAATGATACCTGGTTTACAACAACGACCCGCTGGTCATGAAGTTGCTGGATAATCATATCACAAACTGCAGTCTTTCCGGACGCAGCACCACCAGAAACCCCTGGTAAGATACAATGCACCACATGGAAATGGGTGAAATGTTTAGCAACTCTCAGTGAAACTCCGCTTAAGTTACTGGATGAGAATGAATGCTCCAGTATCTACATTTTACGGTGCCTCCATGTGCTAGTGCTGTGTGACTTACTTACCAGGAGAAAAAGGCAGATAAACAAGTTACAAATAGATCAACGAGAAACCTTACCAATAAAAAATGGCTCCTTGTATCCATTTTCCGTGTATGAAGTTGTTGGCTGCTCATTTTCAGAATTTTTACGGATCAAACCATTCATATGAAATCCAGAATAATGGGCACGTGATGAAGCCTCTAGTATATCAGCTACTGATTTGGAATTGGAACCCATGACAATGGCCTGCATTGTCATACACCATGTAAGAATCTTTAAGAAAAATACGCAGCCAGCTTATCATGAGAAGAAAACATAGAGATGAGAAAACAGCAACGAATATGTCGAAAACAACAAGCATCGAAGACTATCGTGAAGTTCGGTTCAACGAAAGAACCAATAGGACAATCTGCACAAATATGTACTTGACTAAACATCTGGATCTCAAGAAAAACCATAATCAGAACGATGAATAAAAACATGAAGCCTGGAATCGATCCAGACCTAGTCAGTCCACCAATAAGCCAGTAGTACAAGCATCCTTGCATTTAACCAATCATAATTCATGTTGAAAATACTACCCACATTGGAATTTGAGCACTCAAAATAACAACATATATAGATTCTGGACTATTCCACCCAACTCATTATCAATTGGTTTTGAAATGGAACGGAGGTTTACAAAATAACATGAAATTCTCACAGCTTTGTAGAACGACGATGCAGCATCCACCGATCCACGACACGAACTTAGACCTTTGAGGCAACAAGGATCAGATCAGATGATCAACCAGCTGATGTACTTCTATACGATCAACAATTAGCTTTAAGAATGTAATACAATCAAATCCGATACCGATTCGACCACATTCGTACGAATCAAGAACCCTAAATCACCAATAAAATCCAAATCCGAGACCGGAATCCACCAATGCAGCTTCGGATTCAATCACAAGACGGCGATTCCACACCATCCATTCGTAAAAAGAATTTGTGTAGAATTACATACAAAGATCAAGGAAAGGAAAATTCAAACACGTGACCGTTGGATCAAATCGATCGTATCGAGAGTGCGATTTCGAATCCGTACCTGAAATCGCGACTTGATTTCGATTGCAGCGAATCGGAGTCAGTGAGCGAAACTACGAGGAGTTTGTGTGTTGGTCGGAGGGTGGAGGCAGGCAGCAGGTTAATTTTAAGTATATATATTGAGCCAAGAAAAGGGAAAAAATAAGAAAAGGACCGTTTTATCCTCGTGATGCTCCACTTGGTCGACTTGGTGTTGCAAATTAAGACAACACTGTATTTTCTCGTACATGACAAAAGCGTACAAGCATGTAACATCACATTATAATGTTCAGTCATTTCGCAACATAACATAAACTTTATGTTTATATGTTAACGAAATCATCATTAATTTGTCTTGAGATGGAGTAAATAAACAGGTTAGAAATAAAGATAAGTGCAATTGTCTATCGGTTATGTTGGGTGGATCATGATGGATACTGTCAGGCAGTCTTCACAGTGGACCTATATTGATCAATGATGATCAATCACTACTGTTTCGATTTTGTTTTCTTTCGTTTGTTTATTAGGAAAGGATAACCGAGAGCAGGTGAGCATTGCAATACAAGCAATTTGATTGCGATTCCGCGTTCTGCCGCTAGTGCCCGCAACTTGATTCCAGTCCCATGTTTTTGCACTTGTATTCTTCGTACTTCACAAGCCTGACCGATCGATATAACTTTTATGCTTGACTAAAGTCATTTATAGTAAGAATTATATTCTTTCCGTCTCATAAAAAATATAATGTTACATAATCATTGTATTATTCTACACATGTTTTGAGGAACTTTATTGTTCATATTAACGACGTAAGAAAATTACGTCATTGATTCAGGATTGAAATACATAACTTAAATTATCATTATTATTTCACGATAATTTTATCTAAAACGATATTTGATTATCCTATGAACGATTTATAATTTGAATAAATTCATCATTGATCTAAATCAATATTATATTTTTTATAAAATAAAAATAATAAAATACACATAACTAGATAAAATTTCAATCAAATGTCATGTCATACACTTAGGCATGACAACAAAGTGCAAATACCAAACATCATGTCCTCGATAAACACAATCCCGCACGTTGAAAATTCAGGATTTGAATTCGCACGCAACTGAATTTCTGTATGGCTCCTTGTTCTATTTTGTCACACTCTCCTAGTGGCAAATGGTTGCTTTCAGAAAAGGTTCAAATCTTTTCTCGTGATTTCTGAGGTAGTGTTTGACCATAATCCTCGACATATTTGGTGCACGATCCTACACAAGATCAACATATTACCTTTTTTTATTTAAAAAAAAAACAAAAACATTTAACATATTGTTGTAAATTATAAATATAATGATTTCTTGAAAATAATATATTTATACTTAAATTTAGATATTTTCATTTAATTTCACATATTTTTGAGATTATTAAATAAATATATCTAATTATTTATTAATCAGATCTAATCATCTTAATTATATGATAAAATATTATGCGCTAATTAATTATTTTGAGCATTATAAATAAAACTTATTTATAAGATGTTACGTACACATTTTTAAGAGAAGAAAATCTCTCATTCTCTCTCTAAAATAGTTTAATTATTTTATTAATTCTGACGTTTTATCATCTGACGAAATCAATAAGGATATATCGATGAATCAGTTCAATTTGCTTGAGTATTTGTTCTACAATACATATTAATAATTAGGACACTTATCATTTACTACCATAAAACTAATCAAACATGAGAAAAAACACTAAATCTTCCTTTCAGTAAAGGAATTAAAATTTCCAACATTATTTTTGATAATGGCAATGTCAAACACTCACAAACTTTTTTTTTTTTTTCGTTCAAAATATCCCATTATAATAAGTTGTCTTGAAGAATGCCTGTTATTTTTACCAATAACACACTTTTCAGTAATATCATAAACGTTAAAAATGCATCATCTTTTGAAAAAATTAGGGTAAATTTGATAAATAAAAACTTTCAACACCATTATCTTAATCGTAATGTTGTCTACTGCAATTTTGGATGCACAATCAAATTCCTGAGAATGGAGGCAAAAACCAAGGGCAGAAACCGAAGCTCTAGGGTTTCTCATTTTGGTAGCTGTCGACGATGCGATTCATAGAACAACGACGAATGTCAATCTGAGCATGGGCAGATGATCTGGAAACTATCATCCAATCTTCGAAGCAGGCTTCTTCGTCTCACAAGGGTAAGCACATTGTAGAGGATTTCGTCATTGGTGAACTGGCTTGCATTGAATGGTTGTCACTGTTACTTACCCACATCAAAATTTGAGAAATCAATTCAATTATGTATATAGATCCTCGGTTAATCCATATATTGTCAATTGATTTTAAAATAGAATCCTACTGATTTAATAACTATTCCCTCCATCTCACTTATTTTGCATCATTTTGATTTTGCACGCGTATCGATCTAAAGTTTGACACGCGTGTAACGATGATCAAATATAGTTTTTTTTGTAAATTTATCGTGAAATATCAATGATTATGTAAGTTACGTATTTCAATTAAATACATGTTGTGGGACGATCAGATCCGATTTGATATAAAAACGGAATTTGTATTCATATGTATAAAATAATACAAAATACGTATATGTTGTAAAATATATGAGACGGAGGAAATAATATATTATGAGAAATTGATTTAGGGGTGTACCTTTATTTCATCGGGTATGGAGACAGGGATGCTTTAGAAATGTGTAATATGGCATTCAGAGTTAACTAGCGTTTGTTATTCCTCTCGTTGCTCGCAGGTTTGCTACACTTGCGTGTCGAATAATTTGAGTTCAAGAGTTCCTGTAGAATGTGGCCAGATGCTAAGAGTCATATACTGGTTATGTCATTATGTGCAAGTTGCAACCAGGGATCCAAAGTGAGCTCAGCTGTTGGGCAAGATACCCTTAAAACCATGTGTGTGAAAGATTGAGTTGAACCATGGCCTGCAGTCATTCACGTAAGTGACATTTCTTGCCGTGGTGTTCTATTGTCTTTCTTCAATTCAATGTTAAATGGAAGTGACGGGCATTGAGCTAAGAATGGTGTTCTATTGTCTTTCCTCTGAAAATTGATCCTTCAAGGAAAGAGAATCTGGCAATTTACTGAGGATGGCCGTGATCATTTCCTGATCTCCCAACCATGCTCTTATATTAATCAGACAGAAGAGGACTCGGGCCATAGTATCCCCTGACTCGATTTAATTTCATATTTTCTGCATTATATCTATTTGGCAAACAAATCAAAAATGACCAATCGACTATACATCTTTTGGATAGGAGCATGGAGTCACCATCTCATCTTTTGCGGCCGTTTCCATCTGCCTGGTTGGCAACCCTTTCAGCTATTCGATGTGTCCCTTTCATCCCTTCAGTTCATTGCCCATATTTTTGAGTGAAAATCCTAAGGTTTGTCCATACCATGATGTCTTAAGCCGCAAATTATTTCTTAATTCAGATGTAAGTTACCAAAACCAGTGACATATGTAACATTCCAAGATCCTACTAGGAAGTTGGGGCATGGCCAACCTTCCAATAAAGCTAGTTTGCCAACGTGAAATTAGAGCAGGTCTGACTCTAAGAGGTCATATGAATTCGGTGCAACACTGCAAATATAACTAACCTTGGTATGAGATGACTTGGTTCATTGTGCTTCAGGCCAAAAAGACTCATGAAAGGGCAGTTTGAAGTTACAAATAGAATCTATCTGGTTTCCGTCAAAAACTTGAGTTTTTGGTTGATGGGTTCCTCGACATTGGAACTACATATACATATCTTAGGTTGCTACTTGTTATTACAATCTACAAAATGCGTCAACAATGCTAAAAAAAAAAAATGCGCTTCCCTGACAGGGTGAAACATGAAACGAATTAAATTAAGGACACTTCCTGTCCAATCTTTTGTGCCCTGTTCTTGACATGTACAAGGAAAAACTGCATCCTTCCTGAGACCTTTTCTAACACATGGAGTCGTCGGAGAACGCATAGGAGCAATTGGATGATCCATGAAAAACAACCTTCCTCTTAGGAGAAACTGCAATCGGAGCTTCCTCAACACCTCTCTTTGTCACATCCGTCTCTAGTCTGCCACTCTCTGAATGGCGAATCTCCTTGAGCATTGCCACCACGTCCTTCATCTCTGGCCGATCATTTGCTCGAGTGCTGATGCATAACAGTGAAACAGCTAATGTTTGAAGCATCTCGTGCATTTGAGGGTCAGCTCTTCCTCTCAGCTTAGCATCTAGGATATCACTAGAGTCGCCTTTCGTGCTTAGATGACCTCTGACCCATTGCACCAAGGGTGCTCCTCCTGGCAGCGTTGGGTCCAAGGGATGCTTCCCTGTTAGGACCTCTAGGAGAACTATGCCAAAGCTGTAGACATCGCTCTTCTCGGTCACCCGTTGCATTGAAGCAAGTTCTTTTTTGACAACGAAAAATCAAAATAATGAGTTAATATTGTCATATCAGATATGAGGTCTATTTGCAAAGTTAGCAATAGTTACCAGGCGCCATGTATCCATAAGAACCAGCAAGAAGTGGCCTATGTCTCAACTTAGAGCAACCATCAGAGGAATCATTTGTGCTATAGACTAGCCTAGCAAGCCCAAAGTCGGCAAGATAGGGCTCCAATCTAGCTCCCAACAAAACGTTCAAGGTCTTGACGTCTCCGTGGATGATTGCGGGCACACAATCATGGTGCAAGTAAGCGAGGGCATGTGCAATCCCGAGTACGATGTCATATCTGTCTTCCCACTCTGCTCTTCCCTTGCTTGCACCGTGAATGAGTGAGCTCAAGCTTCCATTTGGGAGATAGTCATAGAACAATAGCTTCAAGCTGCCATTTGAACCCCATCCTAGGAGCCGAACAATGTTCTTGTGCCTGATCGAGCCCAATGAATTGATCTCAGAGATGAATGCGCCAGCCTCATCAGCCGCCCACATCTTTTTGACAGCAAGTGCTTCTCCATCAGGCAATACAACTTTGTACACAACACCTGAGGAGCCAGTTCCAATGACATTGGCCGATGTCAAGCTCTTGACCACTTCATCGATGGGGAATTCCTTCTTTTGGTACAGTGTAAAATTCCAAGTGCCATCTTCCTCCAATTTTATTGCTTTTATGCGGGCACGCACCAGCATGTAAATTGCCAATAGTATTAGAACTGCACCTGTGCTAACTAGAACTGACATAGCGAGCGTCATGCTTGATTTGGCTTTCGCAGCATGACCTTCCTTATCAACCCCATTGTTTGTTATGACAAGACCTTTGTTTCCCTCTATGCTACTTAGAGGAAGCTTTCGGAAAAACGTTGTGTCCGGCAAGTCTCCTGTGAAATCATTGAAGGAGACATTCAAGGACACAAGATTCTGAAGTGCTGCGAGTGCATCTAAATTGCCTGTAAGAGTGTTATGTGACACATCAAGCACTCCTAGCCTGGTAAGGCCGGAAAATAGACCCGGAATTTGACCAGAGAAGTTGTTATAGCTTAAGTTCAGTGCGATCTCTAGGGCGGGGAGCTGGCCCAGCTCTTTGGGTAATTCTCCATTGAAACCATTGCTTCCTAGATCTAGTAACTGCAGCTTGTTGCAAGAGAGAATCTCTGCTGGAATTCTGCCAGAAAATCGATTTCTTCCTATGTTGAGCTTGCTGAGCTCGTTCAGCAGGCCAATGCTCGGTGTCAAAGTTCCTGTCAAGGGTATACAGAGATGTTAGAGATATGTATTCTTGTCAAATCTAGATATGAGTATCACATGAAAGTAGCAATGCATCCTGAATAAATGACAACAATTCAGAGGAATGTAACATTATCAGTATAAATTTGTGATATACAGAATTGTCTCAAGCTTTCTGGTTAGTTTTTATACCTGTTAGTTGATTGTCTGATATGTCCAAGTATTGAAGACTTCTGGGTAATGTTTCAGGCATTGAACCCATGAGCACATTGGAGTGGAGATCAAGAAACTCGAGACTGGAGCACCCAGAGCTCGATGGTGGTATTCCTCCGATGAAGCTGTTGTTGCTCATATCAATGAAATTCAGGCTTTGTAAGTTCCCAATTTCTGATGGAATGGTGCCTCCCAGTCTATTATTATTCACTCTAAACCTGTATAAACTTGTGCAGTTGCCTATATCAGGAGGTATGAATCCCGATAACCCATTCGAGAGCAAAAGCAACTTCGTGAGATTTTTCAAGGCAAAAATGTCAGTGGGTATTGATCCGGTAAGTTGATTGTATGATAGATCAAGTGCTTGAAGATCCTTGCAGTCTGCAATTCTTGCTGGTATGTTGCCTGTGAGCTTGTTTTGCCAGGCGAAGAATAGAGTCAAGTTCTTCAAATTGCCAATGCTTGATGGTATTTCACCTGAAATCAAAGCTTCAAGTTGTCATCTAAAATCTTAAACTAATTTCATAATTTGTTTAATACCAAATCATTGATGTGCTGCTAGGATTTTGCAGAAGGGAGATTGAAAATGAAGTACCTGAGAGGGCATTATTGTCAACTTCAAGATGAGTCAGAGCTAAGCAATCTGTGAGCTCAAGAGGGATGCTGCCTGATAACTGATTTACACTTAGCTGGAGCTCCTTCAGCTTCAGAAGCTTGCCAAAGCTACTTGGAATCTCACCCACCAGCAAATTCTCTGCCAAGTCCATGACCGTCAACTCAGTGCAGGTTCCAAACTCATCCGGGATTTCGCCCACCAAGCTATTCTGCCATAGAAGCAAGCTCTGAAGCTTCCTAAGCTTCCCAATACTCCTTGGGATCGAACCAGTGATCGAGTTCTGATATAGATACAAGTTCTGCAGCTCACTGCAGTTTCCTATTTCATCTGGGATTGAACCAGATAACATAGACGTATAGATAGCGATCGTCTGAACTCTTTTCAGCTGCCCGATCGATGTAGGCAGACTTCCTGAGATACTCGTCTCGGCGAGTCCTAACATGACCAATTTGCTGCAGTTTCCAATCTCATAAGGCAATTCTCCCTTGAGATTCGAATTCCCACCGGCCCGAAACACTTCCAAGTTCCCCAGCATCCCAATACTCTTTGGAATCTCGCCGCTGATCTGGTTATCATAGATGGTGAACTCAACAAGAGCAGACAAGTTCCCAATCTCCATTGGAACAGTTCCCTCCAGGGAGTTTGTATGAAGAGCCAGAGTCTGCAGCTTCTGCAGCCTGAAAATCTCAACCGGGATTCTTCCCGTGATCGCATTATCACTGATATTGATCTCCACCAGCTCCCTATAGTCCCCCAACTCAGGCGGGATCGTCCCGGTGAGGTTAGTGGATGACAAGATCAAGCTATTGAGTGACTCCAAGGGCTGAAGATTTGCAGGCAATGGACCCTGCAAGTCCATCAGGGTTAAGCTCAGCTGCACCACCCGGTCGTTCGTGTTGCATTTGATCCCGACCCAACTGCAGGGAGTTGAATCCAAAGGGTTCCATGAGGTGAGTATCTGTGTTGAGTTGTTCAAGCTGCTCTTCCATGAGAGGAGAGCTTGGCCTTGATCATCAATGGAGAGGCAGAGATTAAAGAAAAGAGAACAAAGCGAAGAGATGATGATGATGATTTTGATGATGGGAGGATGAAACAGGAGATTTCTTAGGATTGCAGGCATTGATGCAGAGGAGAAGCAGAAGCAGCAGCTTCTGGTGCTGCAATGAGGAACAAACGAGCGGTGCTGGTGTTTGGAATTGTGGAGTGGAGGAGGGCAAACCCCACGTTTTGTTTATAAAATAACAAAAGCATTTAGATCTGGATCATGGGCACTTGCTTCCTCTTTCTTTCAAACATAATACTAGTGTCTGTCATTGTAAGTGCTTTTTTTTTTTTTTTCTCAATAATCCGGTGTCTAATTCTAATTAAGCATTCAACTGTGATATTGGGTTTAAGTTTCATCGTTGATTGTTTGCATCTTGCTTTTGATCGATGTATAGGTTGACTCGGTAGAGCATGGAGCGTTGCATGTTAGTCCATCTTCTCTATATATATCAACTATTGGATCTCCTTTGATCTTGGGGAAGTTTTAATTATCATGGGTGTTTCATGTTAGTCCATCCTATGTATGGATTATAGGATTCCTGCATGGTTTCATATGTGAAAAACAAATTTTATTTGTGGCGATGTTATAATAGCGGATGAACTATCAAGTAGCAGATAAAGTAGCAAATAATTTTTAAGGGTCGTTTTCGTTGGATTTTGTTATGATATGGGTTGATGAGAAAGATGGGTTCTTTGTTGTGTAGCTTACACTGAAGTGATTTTTCATCTTTTGATATACAACAGTAGAACTTCGTTCCAGCCACAGAAGCTTATTGTTTTGAGTAGTGAGTCCATATGAATAAGTGTCAGAATTGCAGGTGGTGCTCCACTGCATTTTCATCAATATGTAAATAATCACTAGTCTCTATTATTCAGTTTTTTTTTATTCTCTAAATTGACCCGTTTTTGTTCTTTTTCTATGGTGATCTTTTTCTAGTTTGTCCGTGTAGTTGTGTGCCATATGTTTTTCTGGTTGCTGTAGACATGCAGAGGCATGGGCTCATCTGACATGCTCATATTCACTGCTCACAACTCCAGGTTCAATGTAGTGTATGTAGACATGGCCATCAACTAAAGACACAAAGAAAGTCATCGAACCGAAAGTCCGAGGCTGTCGAAACCTTGGTGGGCTAGATATCGTTTTAACGCCTAAATTGTCTTTATAGCTCGCTCCTACGTCATAGACCGTGTGAATTGTTAGTCATGTGTTATATATCGAGTTAAAGGTCTTTCTGTTTTACTAGATCATTTTTAGAGTACATGTCAGTGAAATCCGTATCGCCGATGATGAAAGCCGATGGGTCGAGATCGATGTGAGCTAGCTGAATGAAAGTATATTACCTGGGATTTGCGTGCATGATTTGTAAAGGCTAGAAATTGACCCAACAAAAGGATGAACTGTGTAGTGAGTTAATGTTCGAAAACGAGAGGCTTTAGCTTTCATTGCAGCTTTATAGAGAGCCCTTTTGGCTCTCTATGATCTATCGTTCTTGGACCAGTTTTGATATGTGGGTCAATTTGGGGTCATCGTCATCTCTCGTGCTTTTAATCTGGCAGATGAAAAAGAGAGCTGATCCCACCTTTGATACAATTAAAGCTTGTGCATCAATGAGCCTTGGTTTGAGCTGGTGCATGTATGATGAATTTTTGGTGGTCATTGGTCTTTGTCGCACGATCTTCGCGGTAAAACGGCATAAGAGCTGGAATGACTTACCACAAGTCCCTACGTTCCATCGCGAACCAAGGCGATTGAAGGTGTGCTGATATAGTGGCTCCTAACTTGTTTTGTTTAGAAAGATGATAATCCAATTAATCTCATCCAGTACGGAGTTTGAAGAGGACGAACTTATATAGTATTGTCCTCAGAAGATGTTGAATCCTTGATCACATGATTTGGTGGAAAAATTGTTTATTGTTGAACTTATTCTTCTATGACATTTTACAACTATAACTGAAGGAAATCGAAGCCATCAAGTTTGATCCAATGTGAAGTTGTGATGAGTTGTATAACTTATTAAGGCATGTGTTATGTGGTCACATGAAATTAGGGCTCCTACAAGAAGCCCAAATGGAGGATTGAAGGACACAGAGACCCCTCGGAAAAAAGCTTGTCAAATGTGAAGGATTGGGCACAAAATGGGCAAACAATGCAAACAAAGGAAAGAAAGAAAGCCAATAAATATCATTCAAGGAAGAGATGGTGACACTTCACACTTGCAAATATAGCTCTATGCAAAAAAGAAAGATTGAAGATTTCTTCGAAGGACTCCAAAAAACAAACAAGTAAAAGAAAAACTCAAGCTCAATGCAAATCTCACGGATGGAGACACTCCATATTCAGATATGCCAAGAAACATAGAGATCGAAAATGAGTGTTTTTCTATATCTTTCAACACAAATCAAATCAAGATAAGCGATTAAACTTCCCTATGGTTAACGCGAAACCATTAGGACATACAAGAATATTCATCAATTATCTTTGTAGTTATTTATAAAAAGATCTTATTTTTTAATGTCATAAAAAATATCGAACTTTTTATTTCATGATTAAGAAAACACCGATTTATCACTAGTTAATCCCTGACCTGATAGTTAAACCCGACCTGATAGTTTTCCATTGTATATGAAGCATCCAATTTCAGGTAAGCACTCCCTTTTGTTCCACTGATGATCGTACTATGTTAACAGTTTCACCATGTGCATTACACCTCCATCATCACCAAACCCCATTAACAAATCAGAGTTTCTCATACCATTACCTGTGAGCATTACAATACTAATATAACTAACGAAAGAAAGTGGACAAAAGATTAAAGAAGAAAAGGGAGAGATTCCTTGATTTGGATCTAAGTAATGTACCTTAGTCTCACTGTTAAACTCATTTTGAATTCATGTTTGCTGATTAAACCAGTAGGGCATCTCACATGGGCACGATCATTTCTTCGCATGTCTTTTGCTTGCAACATCATCGACATATATCGATAAAAACCGACACGTAATCCAATCATACACTCGAGAAACTTATGATTAAGATTACGAAAACAACCGGGGGATATGCCACACGAAATGCACTACATATCCTAATCCTCCAATGTCCTTTCCCATCTCTCGAGATTAATCATAGATCTTCTGCGAAACAGTGTTCAAGTTTAGATTCTATGATAATCCAAGGTTTGACGACACTCATGATTGAGTAGTGGCATATCCGATTGAGATCGATCAAGAAGTGAAAGACATAATGCAGGTGCGGCCCCATGAAAGGAACAACCCATGATAACTCAATGCTTTGCGTGGCACACATCACACTTCTCCATTGGTACGGTTGGCCCCAATGACCACCATTGCCCATGTGAGTCGGCAAATCCACAACAAGACAGATACAAGCCGGGTCACTCATCCATCATTCATATCAGGAATCTGACTACCAACCGAGGTTGATCTTATAAAAAGTCAATCGACAGACTCAACATAACATGCTGGTATCCGAGCCCCCTTGAATCTCAAGCTCGCCTAATTCACCACTGAATCAAAGTTACTGAACAATATTATGCTCGTATCCATGTTATGATTTGCACACGGTCGGAGCAACACCTTGGCCACAAGATCCAGCAACACAAACTAAACGCAACCTGTCAATTTATCCAAGTTGGACTGCTTTTGTCAAAGCTTTCAAAGCCACAATAGATTTCACTGCAAAACAATAGGTCCATTCCCTTTCATCTTCTGATATCTTGCAGTCTCAATGCCTTTCACACTCTGAAAGAGCTTGCCTTTACTTCCATTTTCGACTTCGAGGTCAAGGCTATAATGCCAAGTGAAAGAAAACCGAAACCTGGTTTACTATACACGATCGCGACATAACGTTCATCAAAGGGCCCTTCCCTCGACTTTATAGCTTCATGTACTCATGGTTGGACTTGCACTGAGATCAATATCGCCAATTGGCCATTATCCATATCTAGAGAAACTAGCATCGACAACAGCATTGTACGATGCGTAACCATTCTAGTTATAAGAAGAGAGCAGTGTAGCAAAGGCCGCAGTGATGCATGTGATGTAGGGCACTGTATTATAACACACAGCTATAGATGATGAACCAAAAAAACCGAGACACAAGTACCAAAGCATCGCAAAGTAATAATTTCGGGTTCATAGTGCTGGTAACAGTCTTGTGCATCACGAAATTGAAAAACTAGGCGAAAATGTGGAGCCACGAAATCCCATGACGACCATGGAATGTGGACGAAGTGAACCTTGTTAGGTGACATTCTCTGCAACAGAACCGACAAGAGCCGTACATTTTCTTCTATTACTAACCCTAATATGATACTAACAACATGCGTGAATAATCATTTATATTCTTAGGGGTAGGGAATCTGTAGATAATCACTCAGCATTGTTATATTCAGTTATCATTTCCAGCATAAAAGATCTGTTTATCAAGACGATTACAAGGGAATCCAATACTAAATGAGAGATCAGTTTCACCTCCCAAAGCAGCTAGTCAATGAGGAAGTGAGCGCCGATGTAAGGAATTTCATTCCCGCTGATCCACCAGGGAAATAAGAAATAGCATAGTACACAAGTGCGACAACCTGCAAGAATACATAGAACAGAGGCTGAGATGAAACCAGGTTACAAAATGGCAGATGATCGATCCACGAACAGCCAAGGAAAAGCTCAACAAGGTAAAAGCAAGCAAGCAACCAACAGAAGAGAAAAATAAATAAATAAAAATCCACAGCCAGCTCAAATAAGAAAATAATGAGTCTAGCCTCTAGGCTAGGAAGTGAGATCTCAATTGGAGCTAAGCCTAGATCACATGGAGCTGTTCGATGGTTCAAGGGAAATGAAAATTCCATCCTGATCAGTCACCACTCATCAAGTAAACTCAATTTCATTTGTGAAGCTCATTCTCCTGAGATTCCCACATAGGTAATTTGGGTGTGTCTAATCAAAATCAACGACCAAGATTAAAATATATAAGGAAGATGAATCTTGAGATGAGAGCTCAATCTTTAAGAGGCCCACTGTCATCAATTTGACCCAAATCTCAATACTTATCCATCCCTTTATCGTTGATTTTTACTAGACACACCTAACTTTAGATGTGTCATGACATATTTTCGTTTTTTCCTACACCTATATATAGATTATAGATCAGGCACCTACATATTGCCAACTGGTTTCAATTCTGGATCTCATGTTCCTACTTTTTTTCACAGTAGAAAAAAAGGATAAGTAAACGCTAGTTACCTGCAAAGCAGAAAACAGCACAGAGAGAACATAGCTGTGGAGCACCATGGAAACATATATTGTACCAATCATGCAGCCCAAGAATCCCAGCGTAAGAGGAAGCCTCTGCAGGATATTAGACCATGATATATAAAAATGTCTAATATGAAGGTAAGCTCAGCAAATTAGTTCTCACGATAGTCGACAATAGAAGAATTTACCTCTTGTGATGTCATGTGACCTAGCTGATTTGATGGACCCCTCAGTGCGAAGAATGAACCGATAATGAAGCAACAACCCAGGGTAAAACAGATTGCGAATTTTTGAGGCATCAGCACCATCACAGGAAGGAACATGGTGAATGCAATGAAAATAAAGAACGAACCGGCTGCAAGTAGCAACCCGAAGTACATGAAAGCTTTCGCTGAGGGAATGCTGCTAGTGGCAGACTGTAGATTCCCTGGAAGTTCTCTAACTCCTTTTGAAACCCTGAAACATCAAATAATAAATTGAACAAAGAAGAAGAGAAACAGAACCCCATAAAACTCTTTCAGTAGAAAGGAGCTAACTTGTGCCGAGACATCAAACAAGTGATCCACAAATCTCTGATCCAAAAATAAGGTGAATAATAAACCTTTGCTTGAGAACAAGAAGGCTGTAGTGAGGACAAAAGTAGTAGTATTTTGTATAGATATTGTTTTCAGCGGGAATAATCTTCGACGTTCACTCATGCTTCAACTATATTTGTCAATTCGCGACAGGATACGGTTTTGGCGATGTATGGAAATCTTTCATATGCTAAATATATTTTATTCAGAGTTACATATTCCCATTCCACGAGAACTACGCTGCTCAATGTGCCTTATCAATCAAGTGCACGAGAGAAGCATGAAAATTGAACAGGAGTACCATGGTCAAAACTACTTCATCATCAATCTCCAGAAAGAACAGTAGCAATACATCGATGTTCGCAGCACAATATCACAACAATGACGACGACAAGAAACCTCCATCTAATTCTATGGGATCAGTTACATAGACATCAATGGACTATCAAATTTCTTTCATCTCGTGCAAGGTCCTCCTCAAAGCTAGCGAAATCGAACGCTGCTTCACCTAATCACTCTCATTTCCTCAATCAAAACACCGAATCCATGATCGTCGCAATCATAAACCTCAACATCACCAGCGGAACCAAATCTAAACAGATGCACAACACCAAACCCTAGCAGGAACGGAACTTTTACTCACACATTGAAGGTTCCGGCGACGGTGTCGTTGGCGGACCGATAAGCGGCCTCGAGGTCGAATCCGAGACCTGTAGTCGAAGAAGCAGCTCGGAAGCTTTAGACGCGGCGTAGGAGTTCCAATCGGCGAGCAACGACGTCGATGACTTTGAGGTTTGGGAGTCGCCGATGCCGTCGCCGCCGCCGCCGCCGGTGAACCACGCTTGCGCCGATTTCATCGTCGACAATCGATGAATAGAGATGAATCAGATGATGGGAGCAGATCTTGAAGATTTGAGATTTGCTTGCTTGCTTGCTAAGCAGAGAGAAGAATCAATGGAGTCTAGGGTTTTATTCATTGAATCATCAATTGAATCTAAGTTACAAATTTTTCTCTTTGGTAGATTTGTGATTGATCACGGACAATGTAATTGTGCGTGGATTTTTTTTCCAAAATATACCATTGGAATTCAGATGACATTTGCGCATGTAATATAGTGGTATAACTAAAAAGATGAAAAGATAAAAAGATATAATGTTAATATCATGTATTGTTAAGGATAATTAATAAAGAAGATATATTAAATGATTAGAGTATTTTAAAAATAAAAAGGTTTAAGAAAATCTCAATTATTGAATGTCTCTTAACACCATATAATTTATATGCTATTAATAATAAACTCTCTTTTTCTTAACTAAAATGACACAAAGATCATGTTTATATCAATAGAAAATACATTGACTATGTTTATTATAATTTTTTGGGTTGGTGAATTTATAGATAGTCATAAATAAGTTCACTCTTACGTTAATTGAAGAAAAAAATCTTTTAATCTCAATTATTGATCTTTAAAATATAACTATAAATAAGTTTATTTGTAACTAACCATAAATCCATTTTTATCTTTTTGTTTTTTTACCAAAATCTTTTCATCCAAGTATCAACTGTGTCCAACATCTTAAAATATAATACTTTTTTCATTTCAGAGAAGATACAACATATATGTATTTTGTATTATTTTATACGCATGAATACAAACCTAGTTTTCATATTAAATCACGTCTGATCATCCTGCAACATATATTAGATTGAAGTACGTAAGTTACATAATTATTAATGTTTTATAAAAAATTACATTTCATCGTGGTTACATTCGTGTCAAACTTTGAATCGACACGCGTGTAAAATCAAAATATTGCATCCTTTTTCAAGACGGAGGGAATATAAGATAAGATATTGAGCTAGAAATATGCCAACATTGGTAAAATAGAATTGAACAACTCCTTATGAACAATGGAGGTTCAGATCAAATTCAGAAACAAAAACTTTCTGTACTTTTCAAAACTACGTGTCCAATAAGACTTGAGATCAATGAAAAATCCTGAGGCTGAACAATCCACAGCGGTAACTTTGCATTGTAGCACGAAAACCATATTATGAATACAACTAACTTATCTACAGCAATAGCAGTCTAGCAGAGCCCAATAGGAAGCAAAAACATGGACATGTACGAATGCTTTGAGCCGACATGATCACCAAAGTGCCTTTGAACCAACTCAACGCGAAATGATGCCTCAAACGCCCCAGATCTCATCGACAGATAACATTGTGGATCGATACAAATGTGTCATGAATATTCACTTGAAGTTAGCTGCAACAAGGAGCAAATGGAGAGAAGAAGCAAATTACTAAAAACATAGAGATCTTCATGGTAATTACACAAATAGTAGCATCGCGCTGGTGCCAGAATGGCAAATAGACCAAATGGTCAGAATACCCCTTCTGGAATCTATATAAACCATATTGAGTGGCACCATATGGTTGATCTCCCTTTGGTAAAAAGTTTTTGAATGGCTCAAATGCAAATCAGAAGCACCAAATGAAAACCAACTCATGAGTAAACACAAGATATATTGCCTTACCCTCAAAGTATTTTCAGAAGCTGGACTTCAAACACCAATGGCTCATTTGCATGAGATAAAAGGCTACGACGAGGTCCAAACTGCACATGTAATAATCACAAGCATGTTTCAACCATTGAATGAGCGTTTCACTTATAATCTTGTCAGGTCAGGTCCAAAGGAGAAAACTGGGATTGTTAAGCGAATGAGCCTAGAAGAAATCGGCCACTAAGATTATTCTAAGCCTTCAGATATATAGACAAAGAATCTTTGCCACTCAAAACAGGGACAAACCTCTTCCGGAACAGGTTCTAAGTTTTCAGTTGTGTATCCAGAAGACGGAGGTATCAGGGCCCTTCTCTTCCCTGCAAATGGCAGAATAATGTAATAAGTTCATCGCAAAGTATGGAAGCTGCTCAGATTGACAGGATTGGCATGAAGGTAAAAGGACCTGTTGGCACATTCAACAAAGCCACATTAAGCCAGCTGATATCGAAAAATACTGGGATGATGCTTTGAATTCCCAAAATCTTATGACGAAGAAAGATAAATTGTGAAATTACCTCCAACTTTCATGCCAACTAAAACATCCTTTAGACCCTTGATGATCTGCCAAATGAAGCAAGCGAGGCGCGCAGGATTAAACTCACAGTATATAATTATCAACCCCCATACAAAATGAAAAACAAACACCAACAAGAAAACCTAATCCCACCCATCAGCCATTTTCTGATTGCTTGATTATGTAAAACTTGCAAGGTCCTACCCTTGACGAATAAAACAACTACTTGAAAATACTCTTCAACGCAAGCAAATTCATCATACATAAAATTCCAGTTGAGAAAGTTTAAGACAAGGAAATTCAAAATATCGAGAACTGCATGGATGAGTTAGTCTGTTCTTGAGCAATGACACAAGGCAAAATCCACACGGCTAAAAGCAAATGTGCAAATAAAAAATTAAACCTATAGCTTCAAAGCAAGTGTGGTAAACAAGCCGTTGTATCTGGGCTTCAGAAAGAAACCCCTAGCTACTAAGCAAACATTCTAATCAAGCTCTTTTGAATTCCAAACATCATACCTGCTTCTCATCCAAAACAAGGGTAACAGGCACAGCTTCTCCAGAGAATTGATCCACGGTGCTGTAAA
>JAOVYX010018801.1:0-19533 GCA_035668315.1 Drosera spatulata
GGGGCCCCCCCCCCCCCCCCCCCCCTTTTCCTTCACTTCTTTTCTACTTGTTCACCTTGATTGATTGCACTGTGGTTTCTTCTCAAACTTGTAATTCTCCAATTGAGTATTAACTGTTGTTCTCTTGTCATAGAATTTACTTGCAGAAGCTCTTGGGCATAAGAGGGCCTTTGCTGAAATAAACATGTCCACCATTGAAATGGATGCACAGGTACGTGCTGTATTCTCCTGTCAACTGCACCCTCTTCTTTCTTGGGGAATATCTGGGGTGTGCTAATGAAATCCAATTGAAGGTGTTGGCTCAACCCATGACTGAAATGTTTCTGAGATTACTAGTGTAACTTAGAGCATCTCCAAGGGTGAGAGCTATATTTAGCAAAGCAAAACTATGTTTTGACAATAAATAATGGAAAATTACTCTAATTTAGCAATGTTGGTCCAATGATAATAAGTTATATTTTAGCAAAGACAGATAAAATTGATTAAAAAAATATAAATGGGAAGATTATGGTGTAAGAAGTAGCAAATGATGGGACTTTCGCCCCTAATTTGATGGCATGACCAAAATAGCATTGCTATATCTAATGCCAAATATAGCATCCTTTTTAGCAATTTCTAAATTTGGCACAAAAAATCTTACCCATTGGAGTAAACAATTGCTAAATTTGCTATATTTTGACAATGACAAGCCATTTAGCATAATCATTGGAGATGCTCATAGTTCAACTAACCCCATATCAAAAGCTCTCTGTGTAGAATGGGCCTGAGAGAGGATAATGTGCATAGCTTACTTCGTAAACCGAGAGTTTGTTCTTGTCAGCTATTAAGCCTATGACCAGTACTTTCTTTTACAGAGTCTAATCCATAGGTCAAAGTTGTCCTCTATAAATCAAGGAGATCGGTTGTTAAACAGATGTCAATGTCGATTTTGGTGCCAAATATCCTAACCAATATGACCTGAGCAAGAGATGGTCTCACTTTGATTCTGAAACTATTTGGGGTGGTTAAGCAAACCTATCTTGCATACATTCCCCTCAACTTGAAACGACTCTAGACGAAGTGAGAAGATCATGCATCCATGCCACAATTTGCTATGGGAAGCACATTTATCTAAGATCTGAAGTGTAATTGAATACATCTTGGTCTCACATTTTCATTTTCATTTTCATATTGTCTGCCTTTTTTATCTTGCATGTTCCTCCTGTATCATTATTTTGGTACTGCTGTGTACTCTTTCCATCGTTTGAATTTCTATTTCTCTGAAAAATCAGATGAGAGAGTCTGAGCTTGGAATAAAGCAGCAGGAAAAGCAGGCTCTACAAGCTACGCATCATCTTCAATATTGTAAGTGTGTCTTGGCATCTTCGTTCAGTCTCCTTTCTTTTATTTTTTTTTGTTTTTCTTTTTGTCGTAGTTCAATTCAAGTTGCTTTCCATATTTGTTCAAGAATCAATTACGGTTCCGAATAGACAGTGCTGCATCTTTTTGCACTCGTACTGTATGGTGCCCAAAGACATTAGTCGCACTATCATGATCTGCTGTTTGCTTTACATCGTGTGTCGCTCCTGCCACTTTTGGGGCAATGCCTTGAGTTTTTTTCCCCCTAAAGAACAAAAGCTTCTCCGATTAAATAATACTTTGACTGCCATCTCTCTAGTCGATGGAAAATTTTGATCCATAACCGCTAAAGAATCTCGATAATAGTAACTGGACATTACAAGATAGAAACTGGAAAGAATGTTACAGTTTTAAGTTTGATATTCTTTTGGTCTTTCAGATCGTCTAGAAAAAGATGTTCATTATCTTCATAATGAAGCTTCTTTTTATTTGCGCCATATTATCGTGGTCGCCATATTATTGGCGTAACATCGGTATCTTGGATGCATGTACAGAAACTGGGCTTTTCCCATCCCAGCTTGGTCAAATTGAAGATGAGTAAGTCTGAGGGGGGAAGCTTACAACTAAATTAGCGCAATACATGGTATAGTTCTAGATATTGAATAAGTTATCTGACTTTATGGAGGCCTATAAGGTCGAAGTTGTAAAATGTGCTTTTTAGTTGAAACATGTACAATCTCTAATAGAAGTTCTTACGATACAAATCTGATTTTGTGCCTTCCATCATAAGCTAGCTTTGGGTAGAATTGGTTTCACAACAGAAGTTATGCAAACGTGGCAAATTATTGGCACTTTTAGATTCGTGAACTCTTTGAGATGATCTGCCTAACAACGTATTCAAGGGGCGGTTAGAACACTAATTTAGAAAATTAAGCTACCAGACATGTAGTCTTTCCTGAGGACTCACATTGGTGAATTCCTACTTGAGCATTTGACCCCCTCTGTTGTTTTCTTGTTGGCTGCTTTATCCCAGTACCATTTCTCAGCTATAACTTCAACTGTATATGTTCTGGTATGCAGCTGAGGAAAATGATCACTGTTTCCTTTTGTCCTTTCCAAAGCTTCTGATACTTACTTGCAATGGTGATGTTCATTTAGTTAATCTTTCTCTCATTTCATGGGGATTCGGAGGGCAGAGGTCGATTGACCTTGTTGAGAATCAAACTCGACATTTTGAGCCTAAAGTGTGGATTATTTACTGGACACCATACCCACACCAAGTGCGAAATTATTACGGGCTTCGAGATTCAATTGTGTGGCCTTTGGTCACTCTTACCATGATATCATGCCGAGAACCTAATTCTATCGATACTCTAGCTTGTAATAAAGGGACCACAATATGTTCTTTGTTTATTGATTGATCAAGTTCTTCCTTTATATTAGAAAATCTTACGAGATTGTGTGTTGTTAAGGTGAAAAAGAGGTGGCTCGTTTTCATAGCCAACTTGCCGAGGCGAAGAAATCTGCAGAATCAGTTGCAGTGATTACGCCAGATCTTGCTAAAGCATTTCTTGAGGTTTGTTTATGTGGGATTGATTGATTGCAGTAATGTCGGTACATGACTTAACCTGAGAGCTTTATGTCCTTCACTTTCATCTCCTATTAAATTATGATTCTGTGAAAATGGCAGCTGAGAGAGGAAAAAAAAGTGTTGTGTAGGATGGAAAGATTGTATTTGACTGCGGGTGTGGCTGTTGGAAGATGTTGGTTGTGGTCTTATTGAATTGGAGACCGATAGTCTAGATTTTCTTGAGCTGTTAAACTCATGTGGTATCCGTCTTGCATTCTTGTAGATGCCGTCGACGATAGAAGAACTAGACGCTTCTATCCAGGATAACATGTTACAAGCAAACTCTATCGTCTTTCTGAATCAAAATATTCTGGCAGAATATGAGGAGCGTCGCAAGAAGGTGGATGTTTTACTCTTCTTAATATGCATTCCACGTTACACATTCCACATTTTATTGACTACTGTGGAATTGATTTATAACAGATTGAATCTCTTTCTGAGAAACTCGAAGAGGATGAAATGAAACTCAATATATGCTTAGCTCAAGTGGATGAACTAAAGGTGACGTGTTACTCTTATCATAGCTTTACATTCTGCTCAAGACCATGGCATTGCATGCTTGCAGCTTCTGATTTTGGTATCGGATTTGTTAAGTCTCAGTCATAAGAAATACTCAAGAGGGGGGGTGAATTGAGTTTTTAAACTTTTTCGAAAGTTTGTAAAGTGATGTACCACAAATTGATGTTATACTTAGAACCAATTCTTATGTGAGAGTCGGTTCTTATGAAGAGTCGGTCCTTGAACTTTCAGTTTTAGTTTTCTTATAAATTTTTAAGTGATCAATGAAAAATAAAACAATGCAGGAAATGTAAATGACATCAGATTTATAGTGGTTCGTCCCCAGTTCAGTTAGGGATTTACATCCACTCTTTACGCAGAGTAATAACACTATGTAAATTACTTTATAAGTACATCCTTTACTCTCTTGCTCACAGTTAATCAAACTACGAGTCTTCTTCAGTAGTTCCTCTATCCTAGGACACTACACGCGATTATCTATGTCTATCCCAAGACTATACAATCCCCTTGTAAACTACCCCCTGGTAGCTTGACTCACGACCCATAGAGACTCTTGGTCTCGGTCAATAATTGATCTCAGCTCTATAAGCTAGATCAATACGAACAACTCGATCATACAACACAATTACCTATGGACATGAAAAGGTTGACACCCTTACCATACAGTAAAGAACATTGAGCACATCTAAGGTTGGAATTGACCTCGAGATTTCCATTGCAAAATCAGAATTTAAACCTCCTTCAAATCACCACGATTAAAGTTGAAAACACTTGTTTGAAAGCACTCAACTTTTTGCTCTCCTCAAGCTCTATGTGATTCAGTTAAGTTTCAAAACAATCCTAGTGTTTGTTAAATAATTGCGTCGATGCTACAAACCAGGAACATAGTAGACATCGTGGAAGATAGGAGAAAAATAGTATAAAAAAAAAAGATTTTGATCAAGTCTCCTAGGTTTTAGGAATATTTTTAAAAATTTAGTCAAAATAACTTTTTCTTAAACCGTTCACTACTCACAACTCTGAAAAAGATATTTTTTTCTCACAAAAAATATGCAGATAAAAACTGAAAATATCTTCTAGAGATCATGGATCCGAAAAATCAAGATTTTAAAACATAAACGGTTACAGACCCAAGAGACGGCTTTTCCAAGACATAAAAGACGGCTTTTCAAAATCATATTTTTCATTTGACCCCAAGTGCTTAAAAGTTCAACTCTAGGATAAGATGTATCTCACTGTCCATATACAAATATCTAGATTGTAGATCTTCAAATTGTATCAACTACATCTTGTGTTCTGCATGAGTTGCTATTTCTTGATTCTTGAGGCCTTTCACTTGAACTTACCACTTCAATCTTTGATCAAGTTTCAATCCATGATTTTTAGGTTACTTTATCTGCAGTACAAAAACTTTCGGATCCATCCATGGTTGATTAAAAGTCTCCATGCGTTCCTTCAAGCTTTTAACCTAAATCTGCTCCTACGCACATATAAACTCAAAACATTATTAGTGCAAACCTGTTTGTTATAATCAAAACACTTGAGGTTCAACAAGATTGTCTGCGTTTTACAATAGAAGGCAAAATTTGGCAGGGCACATCCTGATAATTTGTATTAACTGCAGGGAAGATGGCTTCCAACATTGAGAAACCTTGTAACACAAATTAATGCGACATTTAGTCGCAATTTCCAAGAAATGGCTGTTGCAGGAGAAGTTTTACTGGGTAAGTAACACTAAGTGTTGCTACAGTCTCTCATTTTCATTAATGCCTTCTGCCATTTCCCTGAGTTATTGCTTTCTACATTTTTCCTGCTTTCTTTTTGAAAGTATTTTGCACAATCAGCTGATGGTTTTCTTGTTGCTTCGCAGATGAGCATGAAACTGATTTTGGTGCATATGGTATATTAATCAAAGTAAAGTTCAGGTAACTGTTTCAGATTCTTGGACTTCCACTTCAAATATTTTGAGTGCCTAGAACTTGAATTCTTCACACGATTCTGTGCCGCTGGCTTAGAATTGCTTACCAATTTTTAGAATGTGAATTGTATCTCTTCTATCACCAGGCTATCTAATATCTTGGTTAGTTTGGAATTCGGATGCTAATAGTCTCATTCCATCTTGTAATTTTCAGGCAAACTGGACAACTTCAAGTCCTGAGTGCCAATCACCAATCTGGAGGGGTATGTATTAGACTAAATTTTATACTTTTTTTTTTTCTTTTCATGTTATGCATCTCCATTAATCCTTCGCTTCATGGGACTTGTTCGTTCATAGGAGCGCTCGGTATCGACGATCCTATATCTTGTTTCCCTACAAGATCTTACAAGCTGCCCATTCAGAGTGGTCGATGAGATCAATCAAGGTAAGTGGCTCACAAATCTAGTCTCCCATGAGTTGAAGAGATTAATGTGAAATTCGTAACCAGGATTGGCAGATCGTTCAACTTTGCTGATGGTTTATTTCCAGGAATGGATCCTATCAACGAGAGAAAAATGTTTCAGCAATTGGTGAGAGCTTCTAGTCAACCAAATACCCCACAGTAAGATCCTTGAGACTCACGTCTTGTCCTGTTTTATCTTTGTTGGTTAATATATTTAAATTGATCTATTTTTGGAATATTGTGGCTTATCATAAATCACTTTCCTGCCCTTGTGTCTTAAGATTGAGTTGAGTTCATGTGTTTGGCTGCAGTTGAGCTGAGTTGAGTTGTAGCATGTATTTTTGGACTCACTTCCCAGTTTGAGAGGAAAAGTGGATTCTGACAGTTTTGCGATAGTTTGAGAAGTCAGAATATTTCTTTATGAGGAGCTAATTTTCTATAATGAACTGTGCTTGCCTGTTTGTAACTGTAGCAGAAATCTATTATCATGAGATTCATATAGATCATGCTATATACCTCATTAAATCTGAACAGTTCACCATTACATGACGTAGAGTTTCCTTGTATGTGAATTTCCTTGTATGCTTCCTTAGTCTTGTTCTTTAATTTCACACTTTATGCTAATTTTCTGATCTTGCTGAACTGAGTAGCTTATTATGAGCATCGCCTGTCCTTTCCCTGTATGATATGCACGGGATGAAACTTTGTTTCTCTTCTTAAAAAAAGTTGTGCATTGCTTATGTATATTTTTCTTGTGCAGATGCTTTTTTACTGACCCCAAAGTTGCTGCCTCATCTGGAATATGGCGAAGCATGTCACTTATTGATTATGTTCACTGGGACGTACATTGAAAAGGCTGCAGATCGTAAGTTCCTTCTTGGTTTCGGCTTTCTGCTTTTGTTTTTGTGTGCATTTGTGCCTCTTGGATTCATCTGTTTTGAGCCGCATCCGAAACAAATAATTATATTAGATAATGGGGTCCATGAAGTAGGCTTTTTCTAAGAATAATATACGTATGTTGATAGGGCCAATGGCTTCTTTTCATCGTATATACTTTGGTACGTACGTTGCATTGTTTAAATACTCTTTCTACTGTACCAGTATGGAGCAATGGAGAATCTTACAGCACGAACACAAGACCACAGGCAAAATGTCGGTCCTGAATCTGTAATAACAGGCTGCTGGTATATACTTGCCCGAGACTGTAGAACAGGAGCGTCTCATGTTGAAGGCACTGGAATAATAATGTTGTCTTTTTTGTTCATGCTAATGTTTTTTAAATCCAACTGCAGTCACTCCCCATTACAAACCCACATTGGGGATGACGCGATTAGTCGAAGTGTCAATTGTTTAACATTAGCAAGTCATATGTTCTAGTTTCCTTAGTCTTGTTGATGATCGAGCCACATCAGCGCATGGAGGACAAAGAGTTTGATTTATTAACTCACTAGTTGACTTCAATAATGTGATAACATTTCACAGCAAATAAGAAGCTAAGTTGATGAATTATGTGCAGTTTTTAGCTTGTATACTACATTTAGGTCACTTCAACAAGGACAGCTCTTATCTTTTTTGGTGCATTAGATCATTTGTAATTGTTTTTTTATTCTTATTTTTATTTTACAGTATTATAGTGTTTTAGGATTCATTTTTTCATCGTATATTCTCAGTGATTTTCTTTATATGGATTTCCTATAGTTAAAAAAAAATTGAAAATCTGATTTATCGAAATTCGTAGCGTTTAAATTCCATGGCAAAACTTCCTTGAAAACATCAATTGATTCAATTGCCAAAGAAAATCAAATTATATCATCTATTCGAAGCCTGTGATTACAAACCACATGGGTAGAAAAATTCCCTAGAATATGATCCCCTTCAAGAACAACATTTATTAGAGATTATTGAAATTTTCAAACAAGAGAGGGTGAAAATAGACAAATTCAAAAAGGTGCGATTGTGTGGTAAAAAAAACTGGGATTTGAAGATGTGCAATCATCGGCATGAAAAATGTCTGTTTTGGAGAGAAAATAAATTGGAGATGAGAGAGAATGTGGGGGAGAAATCCAAATTGTATTTTTCATAAGGAACGTGTTTTTGTGTCTTCTAATTATAGAGAAGGAAAAGAAGGATACAGAACAACCTGAGGATAAGAATAAGCATAAAAAAGATCAATAATTGATTATGTTTTTACCAAAATCCTCAAATATGAGGGTAAAAAAAAAAAAAAAAAACCTTGCTCCAAATGCTCTCAGATAATTTGGGAGCAGAAGATGAGAATTTTTCACAATCAGATGTTATAATTATGTCATGATATAGACTTTGTATCATCCATATTCATGGAGCATATATCATTCTCTTGTATTTTTAAAACACATCTTAATTACTCGAGCTTGGATTATTCTCGAAACTAATTATCCCCTCCATCTCATCTACACTGTAACATCTACATAATTTTCATCTCCTATACATATATTCAGAAGTTCTCTATCACATTTCATAATAAACTTACGAAAATCTAGATTAGCTCATTCCACCAACGTTGACCTACCCGAAATGAACACAGTCCACTTCTTCCTCTTCCAAATCTCCCCAAAAAAGAAAACCTTTCTCCTCCACACTCTCTCACCTCCTCTCATCACTCTCACTTCACTCACTCTCCATTGCCATGTCCCTCTCCTTCTCCTTCTCCTCCTCCCACTGCCTCTCCATCACAACCTCCACCACCACAGCCACCACATTCCTCCACCACTTTTCTCCACCAATCCATCACCACCACCACCACCATCGCCTCTCTCTCCCCCTCCTCCCTCGCCACCCCATCTCCCTCTCTTACCCTCCTCTTACCCACATCACTGTCCCCTTCTCCACCGGAGGCAATGACGGAGGCATCACCGGTGGCAGCGGCGGAGGCAGCGGCGGCGGCGGTGACGGTGACGGAGGCGAGGGAGAAGATGATAAAGAGAGGGAGGAGAGGAACAGGATAGAATCCATATGGGTTGTGGTAAAAGCGGGGAAGACACTGAGCACACTACCCAGTGACTTGGCGGCGGCGATCGAGGGGGGCAGGATACCGAAGGAGATAGTGTTGAGGTATTTTGAACTGGAGAAGAACGGGGTGTTTAAATGGTTGTTGGGGTTTGGTGGCTTCAGGGAGAGGTTGCTTGCTGATGATCTCTTTCTTGCCAAGGTTGCTATGGAGTGTGGGGTTGGGATCTTCACCAAGGTATATGTGGTTGATGATGCTTGATGGTATTGTGAGAGTTAATGTTTGAATATTTGGTAGGGTTGGTTACTAAAGATGAGGGTGGATTGGTTAGATTGGATTAGATTAGATTTGTTCAAAAGAATTACCCACATCGTGTAGGGCGAAAATATTGTACATACATAATTCATGGGTCACTCCACTCATTATCGATTGGTTTTGAGTTGGAAATCATAGATTTAATAAGATTGAATTGGATTAGTTTGAGTGGATTAGGGGTTTGGATTTGTTGGATCTACAGTCTTGTAGAGATTGTGACACGGCATGTATGGGTAAAAACATTGTTGATTCTTGGACAAATTTAGCTCTGTTGAGAATGCAATACTCGTATTGGAAATTGAGAGATCATAATGATATTGTAGAAGATCATGGGTTATTTCACTCGTTGCTGATTGGTTTTGAGTTGGAACCACTTAGGCTTAATAAGCCCTTGATTACATATTCAATGTTTTAAAATTGGGTATGTAAGAAAGTGAATATGGCTGTTGTTCTGATCTCTAGTGTTGGTTATGGTAATAGAGTATTGATTGGTTGAATGGGGTTTGAGGTCTTTTGAGCTGGTAGTCATGGTGGTGTTGATGTCATTGGTCTCTCATCAATTAGAGCCATGAAGTTTCCACGAGTCCAGCAGACTCGATGTGATTGCGACAAACTAGTACTAGCGACTGAGTTGGAGGATGATTTTGCACAGTCAATTTTGAAACCTGTTATGGTTTTGTTGAGAGGATGGTCAACTACTTCTTGGCTGCTTTTGCTTACGAGTTTATCAGCTAAAGCATCGATGATGTTTTACTGATCTGATTGGTCGTGTGCTTTCTGTGTCTAGACTGCTGCGGAATATGAAAGGCGGAGAGAGAACTTTGCGAAGGAGTTGGACTTCGTCCTGGCTGATGTGGTATAAACCTTGAGAAACTTTTCTGTCAAATTCTTCTCCTGATTTTGTATGGTTTATATGAAGTGTGGAACGCGGCTTTCATTATTCGTGAGCAATCATCCCACCCTTGTAGAGCTGTAAATGAACAGAATCCGGTCGAGCTTTTACGAACTCAAACTCGAACAGTTACTATTTATCTCGAGTCGAACATTAGTCAAACTCGAACTTTGGGAAAAAAATTCGAGTTCAAGTCGAGTTCGAGTTATGTTCATCGAGTAACGAGTTGAGTTCGATCGAAGACGAACCCGAGTCGAACAATTATATATTTATAAATTTGGTTATGAAATTTTTTCGTGAATAAAATCGACTTTTGAGTATTTGAGAAGACGATGAGTTTTGGTTCTGTTGCTTGAGTTACTTACTTACTTCTCTAGTTCTTTAACTTTTGTAGTTTGGTTGAGAGTTGTAGATTTGTTTTAATGCTTGTGTAGTTGTGTATTTGTGTATTTGTGTCTAACTTTCATATTATAATTTTTTTAATATTTGATTTTGTTTCATTTTTATACTTCAGTATTTGGTTTTTTTTAGTTGAAAATATAAAACTTAGCATTTATCAATTCATATTTTGTAAGTTTGTAACTTTATATTCTTAATACTTCGATAAGTTCAAAATTTATAATTGAAATAAATGAATTAATTTGTAAATCAATAAGAAGTAATTCTACTATTTTAAATATTAACGTTTCTCGATCGAATTCGAATTCGAACGGTACGCGAACAGTTCATGAATTTCTCGAGTCGAACCCTTCAAGTTTTCAAACCCAAAAAATCGAGTCGAGGCGAGTTTATTTTAGATTTGAACCGAGTCGAGTTGAACTCGAGTAGTTCACGAACGGTTCAGCTCATTTACAGCTCTACACCCTTGTATCACGTCTGCCATCTAGGATAGTTCCTTTGATCATGGATTAGGTTCAAAAGGTATTTCCCCTCCTTGTTGTAGGTTTGTGGTTGTAGTTCTTCTGTAGAGTGGTGATATTTCAAGTTCACAATGATCCTCCATTTTCACGATATATGTACCTAATTCATATTCTTAGTGTAGGTAATGGCCATAATTGCAGATTTCATGCTTGTGTGGCTCCCCGCCCCTACTGTTTCGCTCCGTGCACCTCTAGCCATAAGTGCAGGACCTATCGCGAAGTTCTTCTACGGCTGCCCTGACAACGCATTCCAGGTACCTACTTCTCTAATTCATCTGGAACTGAAGGCTCTTATGGAAAATTCACTTGCCTTTGCTCTTTGAACCTTGCACAGGTTGCAATGGCTGGAACGTCGTACTCGTTTCTGCAGAGAGTAGGTGCAATAGTGGTAAGGACATAGAAAATGGTATTCTTACTCCTAGCGTTCTCATAAACTCCGGCTTGTGTGTATGGAATGGTGAGCCCCACGCTATAGAATGAATGAGAATGTTGTTGGTGTTGCTGGTGTTTCAATACCAATCACAGAATGATTTTAGCTCATCACCATTGTGTGCCATTGTAGTGAACTGCAGATTCTGATTTAATTTTACCGTATATCCTGCAGAGGAATGGTGCCAAGCTATTTGTTGTTGGAACAAGTGCTTCTCTGGTATGTCACCAGTTGATTTCTTGAATCATGATGTTAAGCATGCTTGGGAACGTTCTGACTTGCTTCTGCTTGAGAACAGAACCCTGTACGTTCTATTATTCAGTAATATATTCCTTTGTATCAGGTTGGCACGGGTGCGACTCACTTGTTGATCAATATTCGGAAGACTATCGACAAGACTTTTGAGGGTGAAGCAGATGATGTACCCATCATACCAACAAGTGTTGCTTATGGTGTTTATATGTCAGTCTCCAGCAACCTTAGGTATGCGGATGGCATGTCATCACAATCACTCCCCATGTTGCATAACCTTTGACTTCCTCTGCTTAATTTAACTGTCTTTTCCATTGTCCTAATCACTGTCATGAAGATGCACCGTCTTTTCCTAAAAGACAGCGTCTCTTGTATAGGTTTAGGTAGGATAATAACTATTCTTGCTACTTAGATGATGAGTTTGGTTCATTAGTCAGTCCACCGTGTGAAGAGTTCATTGAAGTTTTGAGCTCTGGTAGACCAGTCTTGCCGGGGTAAGCCTGCGTGCAAATCACTCAATCTGCATCTTAAAATAGGAGCTTTGTTCCTATGCCCGTCGTTGATTATTCTAGGTGATAATGTATTAATTCCAAAAGTATGAGAAGACCATGGATATCGCTTGACATGGGCTTAAAATTGACAGGTACCAAGTGCTGGCAGGGATTATCGAGCAGCGTATTCTAGAACCAGTGCTCCATCAGCAAAAGCTCTTACTGAGCGCGGTTTGCTTTGCCGTCAGAACAGGAAACACATTCCTGGGTTCGCTGCTGTAAGTCCATATCCTCATCCTGCAGTTTTTATGTAACCTAAGTTTGATAGCATCTCCTTCCCAAGGCTCCACAAGTTGTCTCTTCCATGCTTCATGTTTTGGGTGCTCAATAAGATTGCTACTGTAACAGGTGGGTAGACTATGCACGCTGGGTTGGAGTGCAGAAGATAAGAGACTAACGTATTCTTCGTGGAACCTGATCAAAGCTCCCGTGACTTGTTCTTCATATGTCCAAGCACCTCTCTTCAATGTGTATATGCCGGTTCTTTTCGGTGTGATTCAGATTTATATTACAGGTTCTTTGCTGCTTCATTGGTTTTTGCCCCATGTAGTAATTCGAAGGCAAAGCTGTTGTGTGTAGCTATGTAACCTTATTCATTGTTGATAACCATAGTGGGGATTTGGATTTCTCTCTTGTATAGAAGGTTCTCCTCTAAAGTGAAGGGGAGATTCATCGTCTGCTACTACCATTTAATCAGTTTCATGTATTCCATATACCTCGTTATTTTCCTGTCGAAGTCACTTTAATTTTGCAAAATACTCTATATTATGACTTCTGTTAGACGCTCGACAGCCTAACCTCAGCAAACATGGTCGTGAGAAGCTTGTTATCATTGTAGATGACTAGCTAAATGGTTACCTGTATGAATGATGAGTATCTATATGAATGATGTGTAAGAATTTCAGGCCGAAAACTTGTGGATCTTATCTCCAGTTATAGTTGTTCAAGTACGTGTTTGTTCTCGTACGTTTTAATGTCCAAGCTTATGGTTGTGATGATGGCACTACTCAAGCAATTAACTCTCGTAATCAGATGGTGTGTTTTTCGGAATAAAAGAGCTTGCATGAGACCTGTTTCCCATCAATATTTATTATATTGCTTGTCATCAAAGCAGTTTCCTATCATATGAATTAATGTGAAAATCAACAGACACACGAAATTGCGAAAACCATATGAACATGGGAATAAACTGACAAAAACGTAGAAAACGCAGTATCATATTAATTGCTTCATTAATGTGTTACATTCTCCCCCTTGATGCGACGTTTTCATCATATTACCAATTGAATAATAACCCATGAACATCACTTACTTAAGTAAGAAATAAGATGTATGAATCATGAAGATATGTCCTTTGTGAGCAAGTAATATCTTCCATGTATTACAATATATCATATCTCTTTTAGTGTTATATGTGATGACTTAACTTAATGAATAAACCCAATGTTTATTTCAAATCCACTAGAATATATTATTCTTCATAAATCCAAATATGCACATACTGAATGATAATAACATAATGACTTAACAAGATTTTCATAAATAGTGTCATGACAATAACAATTACATGTGAGGACCAGGTCTCATTCTAGTTATATGATCCTTAACTCCATGGTGGCACGCCTTTAGTCAAAGGACCTGCTATCATCGATTCACTAGATATATGCTCAATGATCACTGTTTTATCCTTAACGCGGTCTTTCAATGCTTAGTATTTCATGTCGATAGCCTTACTTCGACTGCTAGACTTGCTATTCTTAGCAAAGAAAACCGCAGCAAAATTATCATAAAAGATCTTAATTGGCCTAGCAATGGAATCCATAATACTAAGGTCAGTCATGAAACTCTTTAACCATACACCATGTGAGGATGTCTCAAAACAACCAACGAACTCAGCCTCCACAGTAGAAGTGGCAACCAATGTTTGTTTTGCACTCTTCTATGAGATGGCTCCATTAGCCAGCATGAAAACATATCCAAAAGTCGATTTTCGAGAATCAACGCAACCAGTAAAGTCGGAATCGAAGTAGCCAACCACTTCTAATTTATCAACTCGTCTATACGTAAGCATATAATCCTTAGTGCCTTGAAGGTTCCTCATCGCCTTCTTCGCAGCTCTCCAGTGCTCCATACCTGGATTACTCTGATATCGTCCCAATATTCCAACTGCAAAGGCAATGTCAGGTCGAGTATAAACCTGAGCATGTATCAAGCTTCCGACAACAGAAACATATGGAATGTTCTTCATTTGTTTCCTTTCAAACTCATTCTTGGGACATTGGTTCAAGTTGAACCTATCCCCTTTCACAATGGGTGCTGTACTTAGTGAACAAATCCTTCATTCTGAATATCTCTAACACTTTATTGATATAAGTTTTCTGAGATAGTCCTAAAATACCACAAGGTCTATCTCTATGAATCTTTATGCCAATGACATAAGAGGCATCACTCATATCTTTCATATCAAAGTTCTTAGAGAGGTTTCGTTTCATCTCATGTAGCAACTCCTTATAATTCGTTGCAAGTAAGATGTCATCTACATATAGCACAAGAAAATAAATTTTACTCCCACTAACCTTTTGGTATATACATTCGTCTTTGATGCTTTCAACAAATCCAAATGCAGAGATAAATTTTTAATACATTGGCGAGATGCTTGTTTCAAACCATATATAGATTTCTTAAGCTTGCAACTAAATGCTCATCTTCACTGGAGGGGGAACCCTTCAGGTTGTTTCATGTAAACCTCCACCTCTAGGTCTCCATTGAGAAATGTTGTTTTGACATTCATTTGATGCAATTCCATATCAAAATGGGCAACCAATGTCAAGATAATATGAAGGGAGTCTTTCTTGGAGACGGTCTCTTTATAATCACTTTCCTCCTTTTGAGTGAATCCTTTGGTTACAAGTCTAGCTTTGTATCTCTCAATGTTACCCAATGAGTCTTTCTTGGTTTTAAAGATCCATTTACAACCAATAGCTTTAGCACCATCAGGCAACTCAACCAAATCCCAGACTTCATTCGATGCAATAGAATTCTTCTCTTTCTTCATGGCATTGTACCATAGAGCAGATTCATTGTAACTCATGGCTTCAGAAAACGTTTCAGGATCATTCTCAGTTGTAATATCATAATCGCACTCTTGTAGATACATAATATAATCATAATGAATTGTTGATTTCTTGATTCTAGTAGATCTTCTTAATATTGCATCAATATGCTCTTGTTGAACATCTTGAGCAACTGGCTACTCAACAAGCTTCAAGTAACTGTTGAACATTTGGATCTTCCATATCAACATTAGCAGGTTGTGGAATCTCATTGAATTGTTGTTCGAGAACCACTAGAACTGAAGGGGTGTTGTGAATAACAATCAACCTGGTACTAATCAAGTCATTCTCAAGAAATTTAGCATTTTTTGATTCCACAATTCTAGTGGTGCGAGATGGACAATAGAATCTAATAGCCCTTGGACTTTTCAGCACATCCAATAAAATAGCCACTTATGATCCTTGGGTCTAACTTTTTTTCTTGTGGATTATAAGTTCTAACTTTAGACGGACATCCCCAAACGCATGCATGTCGCAAACTCGATTTTTAACCTTTAAATAACTCAAATGGCGTTTTAGAAATGGCCTTGGTTGAAACTCGATTTAATATGTACACAGCCGTCTTTAGTGCGTTAATCCATAAGAATTTAGGAAGCTTCGAACTGCTAAGCATACTTCGCACCACACCTAATAAGGTCCGGTTTCTTCTACTATGTTGTTTTGGTAAGGAGACCCAGACATAGTATATTGGGCAACAATCCCATGATCTTGAAAAAACTTTGTAAATGGACGAGGTGCTTGTCCATCTTCAGTGTATCTACCATAGTACTCTCCACCTCTATCTGATCTCACGATCTTAATTTTCTTTCCGCATGGTTTATTTTTAAATATCTTAAAAGCATCAAGTGCTTCATTTTTATTTTGAAGCAAGTAGAGATACATATAACGTGAGTAATCATCTATGAATGAGATGAAGTACTTTTGACCATGAGAGTATATCTGTATGTATAATCTTTAATATATCTGTACTCCTCTTGGCACCTTTCTTTGATTTGTTGGTCTGCTTTCCTTTAATGCAGTCCACACAAATGTCACAATCAGTAAAATCCAAAGTACTTAGTACTCGGTCATTTACTAATCTTACGTTCAATGGAGATATGTCCTAATCTCCGATGCCATAAGAAAGAGGAATCCTCATTCGCAACACTTAGTTTAATACCAGCGTTATCATGAACATGCATCGCATCATAATAGGAGTTGTCTTGTAAATTTAAACGAAAAAGACCATCAAACAAGATACCATTTCTAATAACATTCAATTTAAACGATAAACTAAATGTTGTACCTGAGAAGTTAAAGGAATAGCCTAAAGGTACAAGTCTTGAAATCGAAATCAAGTTTGTAGAGAAACTTGGAATATAGAAAGTGTTTTCCAAATACAAAACATAACCAGTGCTAAGGACTAATCTGCATGTCCCAATAGCTTCAACATGCGACGGTATCTTATTTCCGGAATAGATGCATTGCTCACTTCCCACTGATTTCCGGTGGCTTTAAAAGCCCTACAAGGAATTTGAAATGTGAGATCCTGACTCAATCCACAAGTGTTGTGACCAACGTCAATCATATTAGATTCATAACATACAAAAGAGATTAGATTATCTTTCTTCTCAAGGTAGGCCTTGAACTTGACACAATCCTTCTTTAGGTGCCCTTGCTTTTTACAAAAGAAGCACTAGAATTGTTTCTTTATGTTAGCTTGAGTAGAAAGTGCACCTTTATCTATCTGTTTGCCTTGACCTTTCTTTTTTCCATGCATTGCTAGGTGAGCACTCTCCCCCACTCCCATAAGCAACCTTTGTTCTCTTGAACACACATGGTCATTAATTCATTAATTGACCATTTACGTTATGTGTATTATAAGAGATCTTAAAAGGTGCATATTGTTGTACTTAGGGAGTGGGTTTCGGGTTTTGCTTTTGATAACGAGATATTGACACGGGTTCCTGCATGGATTCAGTTGAGGGGGTTGGATTTGAGCTATTGGTCGCAAGGAGTTCTTAGTAAGTTGGCTGGTAAGTTCGGGCTTCCTATTCGTACGGATCATATGAATGCTTCTCAAAGTAGAATCTCCTATGTCCGTATTCTTGTAGATGTGGTCACTGAGGATCTGGTTGAGTCGTTTATTTTTGTTTTTTTTTTTTTAACCTGAGAGGGAGTGGGTAAATCAATATTTGTTTTTTGAATGGAGACCTGTCAAATGCTATCGATGTGAGGTTTGGGGGCATAAACAAGAGGAATGTCAGGTGGTGATAGCTCCGAGAATGGAGTGGAGGAAGAAGTTTGTGGCTAATAAAGAGGCTGTGTCTAATGGGGTGACTGATCCACCTGCTAATGATCATCAGCCTAGGAAGGATGAGGAGGGATTTATCCTGGTCAAGGAGTCTAGAGGTGTACATCTCCTAAGAAAGCTAAAGCTGGAGTAGAGGTAGGTAGTAGATTTGAATCTTTGGTCCATGTTGCCAATGAAGTTGGTTACCAGAACAAGTTAAGGTGGTTCAGGTTTCTGTTTCTGAAGGGATTACGTGATGATAGGTGTCTGGAACGTACAGGGCCTGAACAGACAAGATTAACCGCAAGAAATAAGGTCCCTTGTGGTCAGTAATAAGTTGGGTCTGTTTGCCTGTTTAGAATATAGGGTGTGGCTTCTTGACTCTGCTGATCAATGGCTTCATATGGAAGTGCAAGGTGTTAGGTCTTTTTTTCTTCTTTTTTTTTTTTTCTTAGGTAACGTTTGTGTATGGCATGAAAACAAGAGTGCAGAGAAGGTCCCTTTGGAACAGACTTATTGCTATCGGGAATTCTTGTGTTGTACCTTGGTTAGTGTTGGGTGATTTTATGCTTTTATGAGGTATGATGAAAAAATTGTGTTTTTTGGAGTATGTATCAAAACTTGTGAGGAGATGAGAGCAACTATTCTGGAGGTAGGTTTAGAGAACCTGAGCTCGTACGATAAGTTTTTTACTTGATACAACCAATAGGATCTGGCATCTTGGATAATGGACAAGTTGGATAGGGTGGTCAAGTTGGATAGGGTGATGGATAATAATAAATGGTTTGAAGTCTATGGAGGTTCTCAAGTCGGGTTCCTTCAACCAGGGTTGTCTGAACATTCTCCTATGATTGTGTATCTAGTTGGATTACAGGGAAAAAGGAAGGCATCGTTTAAATTTTTGAATATGTGGACGTTGAGGCTTGAGTGTATGGGGGTGGTAGAAGATGTGTGGAAGCAGTATGTTAAAGGTTGTCCCATGCTCAGAATTATTATGAAGTTGAAATCTCTGAAAACTAGATTACGAGCCTTGCATTATAGTGTGTTCTGACATCAGTACTAGGGTCCAGGAAGTCAAAAATACTGTTCAATTGCTTCAGTCTTTACCTGAGAGGGAAGAGGTACTTCAGAGAGGTAGGATTCATGAAGTTACTGCAGAGCTCAAGATACTGTTGGCTCAGGAACATCTTTTTTTCAAACAGAGATCTAGGGATCTATGGCGGAGGGCAATGGATAGAAACACTAATTTCTTTCATGCCAGTTTAAAAGCTTAGAGAAGGAAATCCATGATCTGTGGCTTATTTCTACAGATGATAGGAGAATTACTGAACTACAGGATATTGAAGCTGAAGTCGTTTCCTTTCTTAAATCTTTGTTGGGTCAGAAGGGTGACTCTCATGGCCAGGTTGAAATGAGTATTGTGCAGGAAGGCTCGTGTCTAGCTATCTCAGTCTCAAAGGTTTGATCTCTCTTCTCCTTTCACGGCAAGAGATGTGAAGCAAGCTTTGGATGAAATGGATGGAGACCGTGCTCCAGGTCCAGACGAATAATCTGCTCTATTCTTTCAAAAGGCATGGAAAAATATTGAGGATGAGGTCATTCAAGCTGTTTTGGCATTCTTTGAAAATGGAATGCTCCTAAAGCAGGTAAATTCTACCTTGATCACTTTGGTGCCTAAGAGTCCTCATGCTAACAAGGTGGATGATTATAGACCTATCGCTTGTTGCAATGTTTTGTACAAAATAATATCCAAAATGCTTGTAAATAGATTGTGTTAGTGCGTTGCTTTTTTACTTTCCCTCCGTGGGGGCCCGCACTCTTTTCCACCAAATGAAGCAAAATGAAGGAAGCATCAGGCAGAAACTAGAATCAGCAAAGGAAAATCATGCGCACTCGGGACAAAACAGGCACATTCGGGAAGGCACTCAAAGACT